>JABCKW010000128.1:0-45519 GCA_014824385.1 Fusarium cyanostomum | reverse complement strand
TCGCTTATTAAGTACGTTATTTCCTTTTTAAACAACAAAGTCTGCTCCTTAAAGCACCAGTGCATTTAAAGGAAGGGCAGCTAGAAGAGGCCCTACTGGAACGTTGCTAATGAGATGCTTACGTATCTCGTGCTTAGATTGGGGTCACTGATGAGAGACGAAGCAAGTGGTTGTATGAGAAAGGACTCATTCATCGAGTACGAGGATAAAATACGAGGGGCTGAAACAATACCGTCAGGGCCTATTGCTGGCGGGAGCTAAAAATGGAACTGCCTGTCGTGCAGTAGTGCAAGGTCCAGAAGGGCCGAGGTACTGTAGAATGGACTCTGGGGTTCAGAATGGCAAGTCTCCATCGCAAAATATTGTTCCCTACAGGTAAAGTCGCGTCCTCTCAGTGAGAAAGTCGTGATAGTGGCTACAGATGACCATAAAAGAATCTAAAAAATTCGGGATGAGAACTAGTGAGCTTCCTCTAGCTCTGAGTATTTTTCTTCCAATTATCCAGTGCTGAAAACCACTTCATTACGAGTGGGCAAACGGGAAAATTTTGCTTGCACACTGTGCCTGGCTCACCCATCCCTGTGCAAGGGTCGCGCCAAGGAAGCAGGGGCTACGAGCTTGTCCGCCAGTCAGAGGGCGTTAAGCGTTTAACAGCGGTTGGTTGCTGGCCACTGAGCGCTGAGATGGGCGACAACTGACTGACTCGGGCCGCCAGACCAGATTGGTGGCTATTGGCTTTTTGATTCATTCAAGACATCCGTCAAAGTGCGAGTTGAGGAGCGCTAAGCGCAAAACATGTGATGGTCGCTACGGAAAAGGGTGTGCTGCGCATGCATCGTTGCCATGCATGAATAAGGATGACTTATTTAGGTACCTACTATGCATGGCCCACGCTCCATGTTCATGCTCATGCGCGCGTAAGATACTGTGATATCTTGGGTGCAGATGGGCAGTCAATCGGCTGAGCCATTTGCGGACTTTGTTGCCGCGAGTCGGCTCCAGTTATTAGTGTCCAGGGCCTCCAGCTCGCAAAGCCCGGGCCTTCGGTCTCCCCCGTAAAGGGCCCACGAGGCCCCTAAAACCCGGGCATTCGACAATGGAGTGCCGAGGGGATCCTGGAGATTTGATCCGGGCAGAAGAAAGGGGAGGAAGCGGTCGCGGAGCACAGTGTTGACGGAGGTACGAAAAGCACATTATATTCTCCGTGGTTACTAGGTGACTGTCCGGACTACCGAGGGAACGAACCTCCAGTGGTGACAAGCTATTGGGAGCGTGCCTAGACTAATGGCTGACGGACGCGTGGGCGGTGGAACGACGGAGGGAGTTGACCTGGGGATTGGGAATTGGAGGGAACGGGTACTGTAGATGTGTTCTGGAAGGGTGGCGTCAAAACTGAGCACGGGCCATCACTGGTCCTCTCATACCTTAGGTACCTACTACCTACCTACCTAAAGTACCTACCTACCTACCTACCTAGGTAGGTAGTGATGCTCCCTCTAGCCCGGTCTCCTTGCACTTCAGATAATACAGTGCAGTTGTGCGTAGCCGCCAGAAAATAGTTTGGAGAGACCACCTCTGAAACTTCGGACTATGGTTCGAGAGCCAGAGGAAGACGTAATCGATTGATTACGTTGTCATCTCGATGTTGTTGATGCGGGAACGGAATGTGATTGTCCTAGGGAGTCATTTCACCTGGGGAGACGATCAAATAATGACGGTACCCCGCATGTTAATGTAAGCATTAATCGCCGGGAAGACACTTCGCTGTTGGGCCTCGAGGGCCTCTCGTTTGTTGCTCGTTTGTCGGCCTTTTCCTGTGCCTGACATCGCAGTGTCAGGTATGCAACTGGAGGGCGGTGGCGTTGGTGGTGGTTGTTTTGTTTTAGGTTCGAAGTGCCTATTTTATTGCCGCCCACAGTCCACTGGCCGCCCACCGCCATCTCCGCTAAAAGTTCCTACCTACCGTACCTTAGGTACCTTACCTAGGTACCTAAGTAGTGGGCTTGTCGCACGTCCCCCAGGTCCGTCTGCCCCCCTCCGTCACACGCGCCCAGTGTCACTTGTGCTTGTCACTCCTCCCTTCTGCTCTCACTTGCTCGTCACTTCTCTCTCAAGTATTCATCACGTTTCTTTAACGCCTCACGAAACGCCGCCTCTTTTCCTCTCTTGCTTCTCCTCCTCCCTTCATCATCATCCCCCTCTTCTTTTCTCGCAGTCCCCCCTCTGCGACGCTTTCTCGACGACTCTCTCCATCGCCCTCCTCTCAACAGCTACCTACTCCACATATCGAGAACCGCCATTTCCAACCTTGTCCACCTCCGCCTTTCCACCACGTTCCATCAATCCCGCTATCTTGAGTTCCTGAGATTGTCATCCCTCACGATCTCATTATTTGCTCGATTCTTGAAGCGCCGTGACACCGACCGTCAGCTCCCGAGGCGGTTGACAAAGCTTCCCAGGACGGCCTCTCTTACGATCACCGCTACTTCGACGAATAGTCCAAGCTCTTGGCCATCGCCCGCCGGCCAAAACTCGATCAAACTTCAGCCAACACATGCCACCGTTGACGTCCTGACGGCAGCGGTTGGCCCGAAGTTCCATCCGTCCCTCCACCCATCGATTGCCAATCTCGATATGGAGCCTGTTCCTGAGACGGAGCGGATGGAGGAGTTTCGGCCTGCTCCTGTCTCCTCGTCTCCATCTGTTCCTCCAGCCGTTCCCTCGCTGCGCATTCAGAATCCAAACTCCCTCTCGACCCTCAACATTGACCTACCTTGGAAGCCGCCGAACCTGAGACGCAGCACCGACCCAAGTCCAACCTCGCCTGCTTCTCCCCCCTGGTCTGCCTCGACCTTCATTCCCTACCGCCCGCGCACCACCTCTCCGCTCTCTGGTGCCCATTCTCGATCTCGCTCCACTACGAGCCTCGCACCTCCCATGTCTCGCACTCAATCCATGCCTGGCGTCAACGGCTCCGGCCATATCCTGTATTCCCCCCAGCGCCGCCCCACCAGTCCCTCAGGATCTCCTAGCCGTGCCCGAATCCCGCGGAAGCCCGCCGATGAGGCCTTTCCGCCCATCTCCCCCGTTCGAACTTCCGTTCTGGAGCCCGAACGCAGGCATGGGGAGAGGCGGAGCAGCTCTCCCATTATGGGCGTTTCCACTAGCACTCCCGCCCGACTGCGACGACCATCATCTCCTCTTCGGACCATCACATCTTCCAGCGCTGGCTCCCTAGGAACCTTCCCGTCAACCCCGTCCTCTTCAATCTCATCCACTTCATCGTACCGAAGCTACGATGCCCTTTCGGGAAGCTACGGAACCACGTACTCTTCCGTCCCCTCTACGCCGACATCGACTAGATCACGAAGCCCCAGCATCTCCAGCTTGGAGACTATCCCTGATACGCCTGACGCAGAGGAGGCGGCACTGGAAGCTGAACGAATTGCCCAGCTCAAGGCTGCTGCGGATGCCGCCGAGGGGAACGATGCCTCCGACTTGAAGGGGAAAGATGGGCAGCTCCGAGGACGCACAATGGGCTTTGGGTCCAGGGATAAGCGGAAGCGCTGGAGTGTGTGCGGCGCTGAGCGGAGAGGGGATCTCGATTTGGAGACGATTTGGGAGGATTGATTGGTGAGCGATGAGACAGAATTTGAACCATTGAGAAAAATAGCTCGGGATCAGCCATGGCACCTGCACATAGCGGGTCTTACCTGAGCTGGGATGTTACTTTTCACCACACGATTGCATCACGGGCGGCGGATTGTTCATGATTTTTTCGGCATAAGCATATGGTTTTCGGTTTTACTTTTACAAAGGGCACGGCGGCGATTACGTGACCCTCTTTGATACCCATTCCTGCACATCTGCATTATCCAACAGGAGAACACGCCGATTGACTTGGCTGTGTTGTGCAAACTTGTACTTTAACGCGAATTACATACACACTCTCTATATTGTTCTCACTTTTCGACTGCTTTTTAGCGCATCACTGTTCGTTACTCCCAGAGGAGTGCGTGGGAGCAATCGCCCTTAGCGCTGAATCAAAGACATATCGACAATATAATGAACTATGAATCCACCCATCTCACGGCACATGTCTCTCATCCCGCGGGACAATAGGCTTGTTGCGATCTATTACCAGAGGCCCGGTCGTCAATAGAATCCACAAATGTCTTCGCTCCCTCGACCATCTCGATAATTATTGCTTTTGCCGCCCTTGGTCTCCATTGAGTGGCAGCGTCCTCCCGTTGGAGTCGGCTCCCTTCAACAAATAACCCGGCCCACGACCACAAGCGCCCTTTGCACGGCTCACATATCCTCAAGGAATACTCTCCCTCCTTCAATATTCGACCCTTTGCAATCTTCAATATTTGTCCCTTTTGATTGACAATTTACTCCTTCAACACCTGCCCTCGACAAGATGAGGCCGTACTTAAAGGCGATGGGATGTGTCCTAGAGGTAGAACTCTCACCACCAGACTCGGCATCACTCTCAGATTCTCACAACAGCCTCATTCACTCGGCTGTTCTCCTCCTAGTAGCTCCTGCCCTCCTTGATACTCAGTCTGCAACATGCTTTTGTCCACGCTTGTCGGCTCCGTTGGCCTTCTTGCCACGGCGGTTGAAGCCGCTCCACGGGGCACCTGGTTCAACAAGGTATGGGTGTTTATGAACACAGTACAATCATCTTCTAACTACTTCAGCAGTTCCAACGAGCTAGTCGAGAACCCCAGGCTCCGAGGGCCCGGGCAGCCGCTCGATCTGACTCTGACTCTCCTGGCTATGACAACTTGTATAGCAAGCCCGACGCCTACACCCCCGTGAACAGGTACAGCGCTCCTGGTACACACACCAAGCCGGCCGGTTACTATCCTGTTCCGCCCAAGAACTCGACCACCCCGGCAGTCAACTCCACGACCCTTCACCCGAGCATCAAATGTCCTACTGGCGGCGTTTACGTCTCAACCAAGACTGTCGACATTACTATTACTGTCACTGCTTCCTCCAATGGGTCTTACACCAAGATCTGCCATGAATGCACCAAGACCCTCTCCCGGAACAACACCATCTACGTGCCTCCCAGCAAGTATGCCTCTACTCAGCCATATGACGTCGAGACCAAGGCTATCTACCCGGGTCCCAAGACGACGCCCATCGGCAGCGAGCAGAATACTGGTTCCCCCTACTACCCTGTCAATTCGACCTATCCCACACCTCACCAGACCGCGGTCTATCACACTCCTGGTGGCTACAACTCCCCTCCCATTTACACTAAGCCAGCATACACCAAACCTGTCTACTCGAACCCCGTTCAGGGCAACTCTTCGATCGTTGCCCCAACTTACACACCTCCCGTCTACACAAAGCCTACTTACTCTGAGCCCGCTAGCAACGGAACCGTTCCTCCTGTGTACACCAAGCCCGCTTATACGAAGCCCGTTTACTCAGACCCTGCGGTTTATAGCAACTCTACTATCGTGCCTCCCATCGTGCCTCCGGCGTACACGAAGCCTGTCGACACGCCCGTATACACACCACCTGTCTACACCAAGCCTGCTTACACGAATCCTGTTCCCAGCAACTCTTCTAGCGCACCCCCCATTGTGCCAACACCATCCTACACGAAGCCTGTCTACTCTGATCCAGCGATATCTGGCAACTCTTCCACAGTGCCTCCGGTCTATACAAAGCCTGTTGATACACCCGTCTACTCGCCGCCTGTTTACACCAGGCCTGCTTTCCCAAGCGAGTCTTCCGGCCCCGCCACTTCTTCCCTCTTCACCAACTCGACGATCCCTCCTGTGATTCCCATCCCTTCAACCTCGCAGGCGAACACTGCCTCCATCTCGACCACTCCAAGCCCCTCTGACACCGCGCCTGATCCTACCGAACCCTGCGATAGTGACACCACCACTGTGACACCTTTCCTGACAACTACCGCTACCCCCGAGGCCTCCACCACTGAGACGAGCATCATTGACACATCAATGGCTCCCATCTCGACATCTTACCTCAACACAACGGCCACAATGCCGGCTGCACCTACGGAGACCATTTACGAGGATACCGTCCAAAATGGCCCCCCCAGTAAGAACAGCGCTTACTGCGGTGTCAACGGCAAGGCTATCGGAAGAAACTTCATCGCCGAGTTCATCCAGGAGCGTGCCGATGTGGCCGTCACACTCCAGGGTTGCTACCAGTTCTGCAATGTAAGCCATCCACTCTCTCACTTCTTTAAGAATACTAACCTCTCCTCCAGAGCGACATGGCCTCTGCCCGCGGCTGCCAGGCCTACCGCTTCTATCACGACGACTCCGGCGCTGCTCACTGCGCCCTCTACGGCAAGACTGTCTCCTTGGACGTCAGCGAGCTCGACACTGCCGTGGAAGACCGCTGGTATGACCTCACCTGTGGCTCGCCCACCAAGGAGGCATGGCGCAAGGACTCGACGACCGATCACCAGCAAACACGACCCGGTGGAGTGGCGGCGGCGATCAAGATCGGCCTTGGCCTGGGCTTTTAAGCCGCCAGCAGCAAGTCATTGATGACATAGTCCTTTTGTACAGCTCTGGGATTTGGAGTTTGGGGGTTCGCTTTAATACCTAATTTGGGGGAGCAGGGTGATATACACACATACACGGTATGATACTGGGCAGTTACCACTACTGCTGATAGGTGGAGAAGAGCATACATATGTCGATGTGTATTGTGTTCCTGACCGGACAGTTTAATATGTAATTTCGTTTAGTTATTGTTTAAGTGAAAAGCATTGGATACCTTGAGAACTTTTCTCCTAGCTTGCACTATTATCGATTGTCACAGTCTCTCAGAGTTTGCTCCTCTGCAAGTTTCTCTCACCAGTTTTAGTCATCACCTAGATTCATCCACCCACTTCCATGCTCCCTGACCTGCTCCCAGCAAATGTTGGCTCATTCGCACACCACAGAGGCCTTGCAAACGACCATGTAACTATCGTAGTTCTGGGCCATCTGCATTGCCCATCTTGCAAAGAGATGGCGAAATTGAAAACTCCACGCGGCTCTGACAAGACACATCTTTGTTCCACGCAGCAGCCTCCATCACCTTCGAGTCGAAGCGAAGAGGCCCTGGTGAGTGCTGATCAATATCTTCCCAACGGATGAGAAAGATGGCCTTGGTCCTCATAAGCATCCGATCAAGCTCCAATGCTGATTCGAAAATGACTCTCATGTCATCTGAGACCCGGTTTTCTGCCCTGTCTGCGCTGCCCTTCTTGGCATCAGTAAACGCCTTCAATTGTCGAGTTTCGAATACCGTCAGAGCTCGAAGGGTATCATGGTCACAGCCCCAGATGCGTTCCAGAAACTCTGAACCTTGAGCCAGCCATCTTGCCGCCTGTCGGAGAGAAGGGGAGGAGTTTTCAGTGTCCTCTGTCTCAGAGATGCTCGCTATTTCCGTTAGAATATGCCCTGCATAGCACATGGATCGCCGCTTACCGATGATGTTCCCTCGCATTGCTTTGAAATGCCAAGCACTATGGCCACCCCAGCTGCGACAATTCGCTTCGAAAATTTGTTTGACCACGACTACCCAGAGATAGCCTTCAATGAGCATCTCTCTGAAGTCCTCATCTGAGAGGAATTTTGACCAAGAACTGGTCAGGAAACGGAATCTTCGTTTGAGGGTATCTTCTAGTGGCCGATTTGGTTGGAGCTTCGATAAGTAATTCGCTAAGGAGCGGATGTTGTAGTGGAGTTGCTTCCACTTGCTCTGAACTACATCATCGGTTGCCTTTGCTGAGCCTGCCAGAGTGGCACCATCAGCGAGCCGTCGCTGCTCGTCTCGTTCTTCGAGTGCTTTTGCCAGCTTGCTGTTCATCTTGTGGAGTTGCTGCTCTAAAGTGGCGTTCCTCTCAACCAGTTGCTGATTTTGGGTCTCAAGGCTTTGCTTTTCTAGAGCAGTGGTGCGGAGTTTGTGCTGCAGCTGGATTGCCATGTTCGTGTTCTGGTGGCTAAGCAGGTCCTTTAGATTGTCCTTGAGGGTGTGAACAACTCGAGTGAGGCCTCGTTCTATCAGTCCGTTGATACTGGATCTCTGAGCTTCATCCCTGGATATGAATGCTTGCAGAAAGGCCCCGGAATTTTCTATACCCATCTGAAAGTATCCCCTCATGGATGGGTCAGCGGGATTTTCACCATATTGCACATGGTCATTTTCGTTCCCAGAAGGACCCTCTTCAAATGGGCTTTCTAGGCCAATGACTGACCCGGAATCCAGCCCATCGTAGACAGCTTGAGTCTCGTTGCCCGAGACACGGGCTTGCCGTTCAGCGACGAGATTCGCAACTCATTGAGCAAATGGTGGAAGGGAAGCCCCATAGCCACCGGGCATGCTTCTAGGCTCCTCTTGAGGCATTTTCTCTTCGAAGTCGTTGCTGGAAAATACCGGGAGAGACTCTCCAAAGTCCATGCTCAAAAGTTTCGCGAGAGGGAAAGGGGGATGGTTGTTCCTAATCCAAGTCATTAGAAGTCGTTCTCTCCAAGTTGAAAGCATGTGCGCATTATCTGGAAACAGGTTTCGGGTCACTCACAGTAATGCCTTTGAGAGAGAGAGAAGATGCTCTGAGAGAGGGAGATATGCTCATCAGAAATATCGGAGAAAGGAAAGAGAGAGTGTGTGAGAGAGAGTGAGAGTGAGAGTGAGAGAGAAATGTGAAGTAGAAAAGAACAAACGAAAGGCTGTATTCACTGTAAATCTTTCTCTCGGTGAGGGCAGAAGTTTGCACGTTAGCTGGGTGACATCGAGAGGAAGAAGGGTGAAGAAAGAAAGTAGAAATTGATTCATGCAGAGAGAAGGAAGAGACTCTTTTTGTACCCAGTGAAGCCTGAGCCTAAAGCGACTGCAGAAGCTCCTAGAGCAACAATCCGGCAGCGATTCACAGTGTCAAGGCTCGACTCCCCATGAACTCTCAACTCTCAGCTCGCTCCTTTCTCCCCTCTTCCAATTCTGGCCGGTAATTTCTCACCTCTCGTTAGAGTCCTTTCACATTGCATCATCTTCCTGGGCCAACTCCTTCCGGAAAACACCACTTCTAGGGCCGTTACCTACAAACCTGCTCTGCCGGAAGTGCCCATCGCCCTCCAAGAACCGGAGTCATGGAAAATATGTCGATGAACAAACCAGTGGATGATGTTATCATCATTGGCATTGATTTTGGGACCACGTCAGCTTTTCGTCCATGGAAAATCGTACTTGTGCTGATACCGCTTGCAGTTTCTCTGGTGTAGCCTGGGCGTATTCGCGAGAACCGGAGGAGATCGAACTCGTCACAAGCTGGGATGCGGAGATGAACCATTGTTCGGACGTCGAGAAGGCCCCAACCCAGCTACACTACGGCAGTGACGACAAGGGAACCACATGGGGGTACTCCATCCCGGCAGACAAGGAAGCCTTGAAGTGGTTCAAGCTGCTGCTACTCGACAAGAGCGACGTGCCCGACGAGGTCTCTGATTCCACTCAACTCCACGAAGCGCGCCGTCTCCGAAAAGAAATAAACAAGGATCCAGTTGACATCATCGGGAGTTTTCTTCGCAAGATTTGGAATCAATCCATCGATTCGATCAAGCGCACCATCGGCGCCGAATTGCTTCAGAGGTGCAGATTTCATGTCGTGATTACCTTGCCGGCCATTTGGCCTCACTACGCTCAGCACCGGATGAAGCAGGCTGCGAAACTGTCTGGTATTCTGGATGCACGTTCTTGTGGCCAGACTACACTGCGATTCATTTCAGAGCCCGAGGCGGCTGCCTTGGCCACTATCAAAGACCTTTCCAAGAGGTCCACTATCAAGGTACCGGTTATCTCATCACTCGATGAGAAAGGGTTCCCGCTGATCATGAAACTAGTCGGGCGACACCATTGTCGTGTGTGATGCGGGAGGTGGAACAGTCGTAGGTTTTTCTTTGCTGTTGCGAGCATCGTAAAAAGCACAAGATACTAATGCTAATGCTATGAAGGACCTCATTAGCTACGTCGTTGAGTCGACACAGCCATTTGTTGTCAAAGAGTGTGTCAAAGGCGACGGTTAGTTTCCGAAATAATGAAATGTGGCTGAAGACTACGTGTAGCTGAGCGCAAAATAGGAGATCTGTGCGGTGGTGTTTTCCTCGATGAGAATTTGTCAAGCTCGTCAAACGCAAGGTTTCTCAAGGATCCTGGGACTTTGTCAGCAAGGCAGAGGAGAAGAAATTTCTGAATGACGGGTGGGAGCATGGCATTAAGCCGCAGTTCGAGAACCAGAGAAGGACTTGGCTGGTTGATCTCCCCGACAGTTGCAATAGCAAGTCGACGAAGGGGTTGAAACGCCGCAAGACACTCGAGCTCAATTCGTACGTTCCTTGTCAAAGCCTTATCAGAGTTGGGCTAAACTGTTTGCTAGGCATGAGATCTTGTCTGTGTTTTCGCCAATCGTCAACAAGATTGAGGCCTTGGTAAGCCGCCAAACCAAAGCCATCCAGGAGAAGTACCGCAGCCCGCCAAAGGTTGGTGACTCTTCGCAAGAAGCCGTTGAAAAGTATACACGCTGACTCTAATAGTACATCATTCTGGTTGGAGGATTCGGTCGTAGCCGCTATCTCTTCAACCGACTTGAAGCTAAATTCAACGCAACTGTTCTCCAATCGCGTGGTAACAAACCGTGAGTATCTCATTCTCTGCTCCAAATCAACCGTTAACAGAGCCTAGGTGGACCGCAATTTGTCGCGGTGCTGTTGTCCAGGGCACCACCCAGCATGACCTCTCTTCAAGCCTTGGGTTAAGGGTCCAGGCCAGGGTTGCTCGTTTGAGCTATGGGATCAAGTATTCCACACCCTTTGTCCCAGGAAAGCATCGAACTTCTGATCGGGAGTGGTCAGAGATGGAGTACGAGTACCATGCTCGGAACCGAATGAAGTGGTTTTTGAAACAAGTAAGACGTCGGGTCCGACATAAATGGATACGAGTTGACCGTCAATGCTAGGGAGACGACATGACGAACAAGCAACCAGTTCGAGAGAGTTTCTATAGCCTCCATTCGGACCTGATAACTGAGGCGGCTGAAGAGATCTACTGCTCCTCAGCTCTGTCGCCTCCTTCGACCAGAAACGACAGCGTTCGACGGCTTTGCACCATCAAATGGAATCGGGACATAAACCTCGAGTCACTTCCAACCATCACCAATGCCATTGGGAAGGTTTACTTCAGACTGGAGTTCGACGTCGAAATGACATGTGAAGATGGCACTGTTGACTTCACAATCTATTACGAGGGGAAGCGAGTCGGCGGACGCAATGTTGAGGTTGAGTTCGACTGAGCCACCGCTTTTACTTTCCTTTTCAAGACGAGCTGCATTGACTGGCAGTGGCTGTCTTAGATGCCGAGGGACATGGCTGATTCTTGAAGGATTTCACTCTCGGGGAGGCTATGACCATCTATTCGGAGAAAATGTCAGAACCCAGATCTGACGAGGCATGGAAAGGATGCTCAATATCCGTGGATTATTTATAGAAAACTTTTCTTTCGCGGGATAAGGTACTAATTTTCACTAGCCTTGAGGAAGTCGATACTGAGGTAGCAGAGAAATATTGCTTTCATATTAGTCCGTGATAGGGCCCTTGATCAGTGTGCGCCATGAAAAAGCCATGGTGATAACCGTTCAACAGCACGAGTTGAAATACGGAGATCCGAGCCTCCACCTCGAGGTTGACAAAACAAGATGAGGGCTCGTGAACAGTAACAAGACAGATATAATGGCATGCCAATCCTGTGGCCAATGGCTAACATGGTTCCATTGAACGCCTTCGCTATCCGTGCTACAGTGATCTAAGCCTCCCCCATCTCGGCATCCTCCTGTCGTATGAGCAACTCGGCCTGTAATCCCTGATCCTCCTCGCTGGCTTCCCCATTCGCCACTGGAGTATCCCTGATGTGTCGATATACTTTGACCGTGTTATCTTGACCTCCGCTCACCATCGTCTCCCCATGAACGTCGACCCAGAAGCACACGCCTGTATGGCCTTCAACTCGCTGCAACACCGTCTTTGATCCTACGTCCCACAGGACGATGCTGCCATCCTCACTAGCGGAGACAATGAATGGTGCGCCGTCCAAGACACCAAAGCAGCCACCAACGGCAAATTTCTCATTACGGTGGCCTTGATATGTCTTCTTGACGCTACCGGCCACGTAGTCCCATAGGCGGATGCAGTTGTCTAGGTTGAAGGCTAGGACGAAACGTCCATTAGGTGAGAAGCACACATTGGCGACGGCAGGGTTGTCTTCGTGGACGAGGGTGCGCAGACATTGGCCTGTTGATGTATCCCAGACACGGCTGCTGGCTGTTAGCGAGTGGTTCTCAACGTGGAAGAGGTGAGCTTACATCAAACCATCTGTCGAGCAACTCACGACCAGCGTGCCGTCGCAACAAAAATCAATTCCACTGACGGGATCGCTATGCGCAGGCAAACTGCGCATGAGTCTGCCTGCTCGCACATCCCACAGGAAAACAGCCTCGTCGTAGGATCCACTGGCAAGGATATTGCCTTTCGGCGAAAAAGCCAAGCAGTGGATGTAGTTGTGGTGACCCTTCAGAGGCGCCATCTCTTGACCGGTTTCCGTCTTTCGGGCGGTAGTCCTCGGCCGACCTGTAACGCGATCCCAAAGCCGGATAGCCTTGTCATCTGAGCCGCTCGCAATGGTGTTGCTATCTGGAGTCCACGCAAGGCAGCTCACGCCAGCCATATGTCCAACGAAGGTATCCATGTGCTCGCCTGTCAAAGCATCCCATATCTTGATAGTAGCATCGGCTGAGGCTGATGCGATGAAGTGCCCATTGGGAGATATCCGCACATGGGAGATGGGCTTGGTGTGGCCATGAAGGACAAGGCGGGCGCGATAGTTGGGCTTGAAGGGTTCGCGGGGAGGGGTCGGTTGAGGAGCGAGTGGAGAGAGTGAATCTGTTCGGGAGCGGGTGGAGGAGGATTGTGATCGAGAGCGGGAACGAGAGGAGCGAGGTGATCGTGATCGTGATGTTGATTGTGAAGATGAGCGTGAGCGCAGGCGGGAGTCGGAGCGTGTGGTGGATCTGGATCGCGATCTTGACCGCGAAGTGAGACGACTGTAGTACTTGCTGGCGGCGCCATCGTCGCCAGGACTTGGGCTTATAGTCCTGCTATCCCGGTGATGCTCGCGAATCGACAGCTGGCGGGTTGCAGCGGGTTGCAGATGGGCAGAAGGCGACTGGCGGGCATCATCGTTTTCGTCGTCGCGCCGGGGGGCGTAAGGCGGGGAGGAGTCGCCGTGTGCCTTGCGACGCTTACTGCAGGGTGAATCACCAGGACGCTCATTGTCAGAGGCCATTATGGTGGCAGACAGCGGCAGCCTTGTCGATTATCCTCGGCCAAGGGTCAAAAGTTGTCTGGGCAAGGCTGAGGGTTGGCGTTGGCGCGAGAGCAAAGAAAGAGCAAAAGGTGGGGCACGAGGCTGACAAGCTGAAGCTGAAACCCGCATTCTCAAGAGCGCTATGCAGATGATTGGTTGGTGTAAGCCACTCCTGAAGATCCGGAAGCTACCGGACTTTGGGGAAATGGAGCAGCAAAATCATTGGCTTGCAAATTCAAGCAAGAGACGTGAAAGTCTGGCGACAGGTCCTCATCTCCGCTGTGATACGGCAACCGGAAAGAAACTGCCGTTTGCCGGGATGAGGCAGTTGAGGCGCCTGCGCAGGAGAGCCACCATCCTCTTTCCCCTAACATCACTGTTCTGAATTGACTCCTAATGTGGGGTATAACAAGAGATTTCTATTCAGCTCGCCTGTCTAGCCCACAAATGCAAATGTTACAGTGGCGACGACGGAAGACCTTCCAGCCTCCCTAAGCAGGTGGTCAGTAGTTCAGCCACGGCGCTCGGTTTGCGACATCCCGTGCGTTGTCTACTGGTTTCCGTCAATTGCCCCCTTTCTATCCCCGTCTGCTTCATATCAAGACTGGTCTACCTAGGACGAGATAATCTAACTCTTTCACCTGCAACGGCGCGTGTGAGCTCCCTGTGCAGCGGCAGACAGCCACCACCAGCTTTAAAGGGATTGACAAAGTCCTACGCCTTCCAAAAGGGACAGGCTGAATGTCGCCGCAGCCACCGTCAATACTCCATAGCTACGATCCAGGCCATTGATCGCGTGCCGCACGACCGACACCATGTGCTTCCATAGATTTGAAGGAAACATCCCCTGACCACTTTGGTTTCTCAGTTGGAGGTTGTTTCTGCATGCGGGCATGCGGCATGCGGCATGGATTGTTTTCTCCTCACTTGAGACCAACAACAAGACCGTGTGTGGGTTTTACTCCTTTTGGTCATGTTGCTTTCTTAGGGTTCTTCTCCCTTGTGATTCAGTTCTGTGATTATGCCGAGAAATCGAGGCATTTCCTGATCGTCCTCGCTCGTCACGGTCGACTCGTGGACAGTGACTGTGTGAGACACATCGGAACGGGCTTGAGTCGTGCTCGCCGCTTTGATGTCTCACTGCTTTCCTGGTCGGCATGCCATGCCGACGGCGCATTTGGTTCATTCCCTCTCTTTCCGCGTTCCAAGAACGGTTGATTGAAGATTGCAAACGGAGATGGCGAAAAATGTGCTCTTCATCGTGATCTTGCAGCCCAGCCCAGCCCAGCCCATCCCAGCCCAGCCCTACAGCAAGACACAGCCTTGACCAAAATGCCTCACCATTCGAATTATTTTGAGGTCTGGCCACTCAAAGCTTCCAATCCCCAGTCATGGCATAATGTGGCGTGACGACGCTAAAGGCTATTGCTACTTCGTTATTGCCATAAGCGCGTTCCAGACGCCGCGACCGATTTTGTAGTTCAGCTGTGGCTGTTTGCTGCGGCAGATGGACCGTTGGATGGCGACGGTTCAGGTGTCAATGTTTAATTGATGAATTAAATAACTGACTCAACTTCGCATATCCCAGAGGCAGACTATAATTTAAAGGAAGTGAGTATATTTGTTTGCCGCTTATTTGCTATTTCTTGAATTGATGAAACCAGGCACAGTGAAATCTTGACGAATAAGACCTGCCGATGACTGTGCTTTCACTTAATCGTGAATATTCTGGCGCCTTCAGCCGCGTCAAGACAGCCTAATTAGAGCGAGAATCGCAGATTAGATGCGGCGATGCTTTCTGTGCCATTGGTGGAGGAAGAGCGGCAAAAAGGCTGAAGGTGGCGTAGAAGCCAAGGCGGGCTAAGCAGAGGGATCTAAGGACCTCGTCAGGGGGTCGCAGATGAGGTGCTCCATCTTGATCCATGGATTATGGGGCGCTGAGAGCACTGGCTATGAGGGGATTTTTGGCTTTGATTTGTTGTTGGACGTTGGGTGCTGGTCGCGTTTCTCTAATATGAAGCTCGAATTTCGGGTCCTTTTTGTGAGGCTGTGGAACTACTACATATCATGCCCAGAGCCAACAGCGATTTAACATGCAGTACCTTCGTCTGTGCAAGTTGGCTGGGCGGATTTTGCAGAGTTAGGGTTGGTCGTGTGCTCATCTTGAATGGCTCAACTTGAGTCGCAGCAAACCAATCCCACAGCTACCTATGGAAAATATAATACTCAGGTGGTGCCATAATACGTACCCCATAATTCATACTTGATGTTTCCGATTTGCGTCTTCATCTTCTCGGTTATTGCCCCTTTACTCTCCAAGATTGCCCCCGGCTAGAACAACGACGGGCTGGTAACCATCATCGTGCCGCCTCGCCTATTTCAATGCCCCGTCCAAGCCTATCATAGGCGAAAAGCACTGGACCACTCCAACGGGCAAGGTTAGTGCACTGGGTGACAATAGTAAGCAGCCCTATGAGCCACAGCGGCTGGACAAGGCCTATGGGAAGCGTTTCGAGGCACAAGAGAGCCTCGCTGCGTCCAGCCGCTTTCCGTTCTGGAATTAAGAAACGACTCTCTAGTTTGCTTGCAGCCGCTATGTGACGGACTGCCGTATGGAGTATTGCGAGCTGGTTTGCAGATCGCAATAACATGGGAAGCGCCAGACAACGGGCATCAAGCATCCTGCGTTGACGTCGTATAGACGAACTTATACGGAACTCTAACTTGTCCCCTTCGGTGACTCCCTCACCCGGCAAGTAGCCACGGAGCAGCAGAACCACCAAAACGGGTTGGCTGCGCGATGGCGATTGGGCTTGGGGAGTGAGTATGCGTACGGATACTACGTACCTACGTAGGTAAGTAGTAGCATTGCGCTGGGTCTGGCTCGAGCGTTTCATCTACCTGTCAGAACCTTCTAATGGAACCATCTGTCAATGGACGGGTGTTTTCAATGGAGCCTTATTCTGTCACATTGTTTAGTTTCTGCTCTCCGCATACAATGGAAAGGCATGTCGCATGAAAAGCGATCAAACATTAAATGCAAGACAGCACCAGACAAAACCAGTCAGCCAAGACATGCACAAAAAGGTCTCAACAGCGGCACGTCGGCGACGGCGTCCTGAACGGGAAACCAGCCCCCTGTGATGCTTGAAATCTTGAAGACCTTGCCAAAGAAGGCCGCGGCGGGCATGGGTCATGGATTGGAGGCAATCTATTAGTTGAACAGAGTTAAATGGGATTGGATACCAAGCGGGGACCAACACTGCGTCCCCGCGAGCAACCAATCGCCAGACCCTCGCTCAAGCAAGTTAAAATTACCCTTCAGATCATGGCCCGATCTCATTTTCAACCAAAGGCCTTGGCCCGCTTGATAGGAGATACGTGCCTTGTGTGAATGGTCAATGCCCCAGCTCGCCATCCTTCAACAGGGGCATCTCGCTTGGACTAACTGAATGGTGCCTTGTTCTGTGGCAGCTCTAACTGTGATCGGTCTGGTCCGAGTTGCCCAGTAGATTGGATGCCTGGCCTGGCTATTCGCCACTGGAGGCTCTCTTGAGGGCTTCAGCGGCTGCTGTTGACTCTTACTGGTGCGCAGCACAGCGAGCAGGGGGCCATATCCACTAATACCACTGCCAATTACATAGCTGCTGCCTGCCCTGGCACCCTGGTCATTCGATTCAATGCCCTGCCCTGCCCTGCCCTGCCCCCATTGACTAGCTTCATTAGCCGTTGAACAGGCACGCGCCTTCACCGACCGGGCAACCGTCAACCATGCAGCCCACGGGCGGGCAAGCGCCGATGGGACGCAGGCACAGCAGGCGCAGGGCAGCATCTGCGGTGTCCTGGTACCTGCCTTAGCGTCGTCCTTGGCGTCAATGATCCCGTCGAGGTTTGCCAAACTTGGAAATTGTCCAAGGTACGTACCTCTCCCCGTGCCTCGTGCCTCAGGCCCCACCCTTCTCCTCAACTCACATCCGTCTCTGGCATTTATCTCTAAAAACCCCGTGCTCATTCCTCGAGACTCTCCCTCTCTTCTTCCTTCTTTCCTCTCACCAAACATCCTGCACATACCAGTCACTCTTTTCGGCTTCCAGCCTCCCACACTCTTTTTTACAGCACTTTAGGTAGCTTTACGCTCCTAATCAACGCTCGACCAACCCCAGTCCTTCTCTTTCCTAAATACAATTACTATTTTCTGTAATTCCTAAACCCAACGTCAAGATGCAGTTCACCATCTCCGCCGCCGCCTTCCTGGCCTTTGCTGCCAAGGTTTTCGCCCAGACCGCCGACTTCGACCCCGTCTTCAAGCCCACTGCCTGGCAGTCCGTCCCCGCCGGCCAGAACTTCCAGATCACCTGGGATGCCCCCGCCAAGTACGCCGGTCAGAAGATCACCATCTCTTTGATCGGTGGTGACTCCCAGAACACCCAGGTCCCTATCAAGGACATTGCCAGTGAGTTGCGCGCGTCCATGTTTTGAAGGACCTGAATCACTGACCCGCTCACAGCTGGTATCTCCAACGACGCCAAGGCTTACAGCTGGGCTGTCGACTCTTCTCTCGGCGATAAGAACGTCTACGGTCTCGTCATCAAGCTCGAGAGCAACCCCGCCGTCTTCCAGTACTCCAACCCCTTCAAGATTGCTGGCGGCGAGAAGAAGCCCGAGAAGAAGCCCGAGGAGAAGACCAAGAACGGCGATGAGGGCACCGCTACCTACACTGCTCACTACGGTGCCAAGACCGTTTCTGTCTCCTCCGTCTACCAGGTTCCCCACACCACCGTCGTGCCCGTTGAGCAGACCGTCACTGTCCCCTGCAACACCACTGCTCCCGCCACCACCTTCGTTCCTGTTGTCAAGACCGCCAGTGTTCCTTGCAACACCACTACCTCTGTTCACCTCCCTCCCGTTTACACCAAGCCTGTCAGCCCCTCTGCTGAGACCTACCCTGCTCAGCCTCCCGTTGTTCCCTCTAAGCCCGCTTACCAGCCTCCCGTTGTCTCGTCCACCCCCACCCCCGTTGCTGTATCTGGTGCTGCCCGCTTCGGCGCTCCCATTGCCGTCATCGGTGGTCTCGTCATGGCCGCTTTCGCTCTGTAAGCGAGACCGCGTACCAGGTTCGTCTTTGGTTTCTACGTGGTGTCATGACTTCATGACTGCATTTAGAGGGTCTGTTTCTTCTGGTATGGGGCAGCCTGGGTATCTGGCCTTTTTTGCGCACATACGTTGATTTTTGGTATCTACGAGTTGGAAGGTATTCTGGATTGTTAATGTATTGAGGAAAAACTATAAAAACCCACCATGGGTTCTTTGTCTTGATCAAGCCCTTCGGATATAGCATGCCCCGTCTTTCCTTGCTGCTACGTCTAATAGACATATGACCCAGCCTTTCTTCCCAGCATTTATTATTTAGTGTAATGCGATAATGATATTTCCAATCTAATTTTATAACGACATCTTTGCGCTATATGTGCCAGGCACTATCGTAAGTAAACGTCTTGGACGGAAAGATTCCCGTCTGGCATAATTGCATTGCCCCCCATACTGAATCGATCTATCTGAAGCGCATTGTGACGTGAAGAAATCAGCTGACAGAAAACGGTGCAATGATGAATGGCCCCTATTGTTTGTTTCTACCCAGCAATTCTTTGTCATGCAAGTTCCCGCTCATCTATCTGACAGAAGGCTTCCACGTGAGTTTACTCAGCCACGCAACCTAGAAGCCAACCTCAGGCCCAAGGGCGGACATCTCGCCATCCATGGATGAGAGCCCACTGGAATGTCCAAGCATTGCAATCCTGTTATAGTCCGTTTCATCGTGTGCCCGGGAGTGGCGCCGCAGTGTGGGCTGACAGCAGTCCCACCGCGCAATGGAATGAAAAAAGTCTTAAGATATTCAGCGTCGAAATATCTCGTACCTGAAGAAGCAGATCCAATGCCAACTCTGTCTTGGACAGGAAATGAGGAAGGGGACTCTTGAATTTTGAGATGCATATGCCTCACTTGAAGAGCGCAAGGATTTGCGTTGTTGAGACGAGATTTGCCGAGTTTCAAGATAAATTAGGAAGCGATTTTCATAATGACATTTCGTTTCGAATGAACCCTTGGGAGGTGCCTACTCAACGGGGATACTAAACAGAGGCTAATTCATCCGGCCTCATTGCTCGGTTCAATATCCTGTTCAATGGGGAACGATTGCGTGAGATGCCGAAAGGTGATGGTCCTCAAATTAAAAGATGTCCATTGCGTACGCAGGTCTCAGACTCGTGGTCCGTTTCACAATCTCTTCCCTTTTGCAAGAGAAAAATCGCCGTGTTTTTCCTGCTGTACCTGATCTGCAGGGGCACTTTCTGTCTCACTCTGCACGTCATTCATTCATTGTTTCGGCTGTTGAGAGAATGATCGGCGGCTGTTGGCTCACTTGTGGTCCTGGGACCAATGAAGTTGAATAAAACACACAGGGCATAGAGCGAGATAAACAGTTCCATGTTGAATAGTTCCTAGACAAGAAATAATTGCAAACAACCCCCAACTTCGTCGTCGGTTCCGACGGGATATTCTAGCCATTCCCATACTCCTACTCCATCTATCCGTCTTGTTCTATATTAGCGCGACTCGTGTCCCGTCATATCAATCCAGAGTATTCCATTGCACGCCCGCTTAGCATCTGAATCAATCCCAAAACATCATGGCGTGTCTATTCTATATTCCCAGTTCCTTTCCCCTTTCAAACTCGCAACTCCACATTAATGACCTCCAACCTGGCCCTTGGGCAAGGGAGGAATCCAGCACACCGCCAAGTTGAGCACAATGTGAATAATCCCAATGACCCAGAAGCCCATGGCAAAGTCCTTGCCCTGGTTCATGAAACGGAAGATGATGGCAAAGATGACACCACCGAGATTGCCGCCGCCGCCCGTCAGACCAGACAGGATACCGTTGGCAAAGGGGTGGACGTGCGGCACGAGCGCAAAGTTGGCGCCGTTGCCTGCCTCGTGGAAGACGGCCATGAGCACAATGAGACCAACCAATGTGCCGATGCTGCTGCCGTTGGCCTCGGAGGGATTGACCTGGCCGATGAGGATGAGTAGAGCGCCAGTCATCAAACCACAAGCGGTGATCCATCCCTTCTTGAGCCAAAGGTTGCGTCCGAACTTGTTGTACAGGATGTCTGCGATGACACCGCCCAGTGGTCGGTTGACAAAGTTGAGAAACCCAAAGATAGCAGCGTAGTTGCTGGCCTTGGTCTGATCGAGGTGCGGGAAGTTCTTCTTGAAGTAGGAGCTCAGCACGGCGTTGATGGCAAGCTCACCGCCAAAGGAGCAAGCGTATGTCACAACGTGGAAGAAGGTCTGAGGAGAGTAAAGGACAGGCAGTGCCTCCTTAAAGGTGGGTTTGACGACGATCTCTCCTTGAGCGATACGGAGGGCCTCGTTGCGTGAAATTGTTTGCTCGTGGTCACCAACCGTGACATCCTTCTCACTCCCAGGGCTGCTCTCCTCGTCCGAAGCTGAGCGATCTGGGGTCCTTACAGGTGTAACGTCTCCAGAGCTCAAGACGCCAAGCACCTCCAGGTTCTTTCGGACCTGCCGAGCCTGGTCATCCCAGGCTCCCGTCGGGCTATCGGGGCATAGCAATAGCATCCCAATACCGCAAGCGATCAAACAGACCAAGGGGACAATGAAAGTCACTCGCCAGGCCTTGGAGGGGGACAGGCCCTGATGAGTGACCAATGAATCAAATACGGCGGGCATGATGAAGTAAGTTCTAGAATACCAGTTAGCTTACTCTTTTGATAACTTTTGGGCGCTACAAGATGGCGTGGATAGAGGTGTGACTTACATTCCTCCGCCGGCATTTCCCCATCCACCTGCAAGAGCGTTTGCGGTACCTACAACGTTCTTGTCAAAGAAACCGGTGCACCAAACCTGGCAGGGCACGAAAGTCGCACCAAGGATACCGATGAAGAATCGAGAGATATAAAGGCCAGTGGCGTCGTTGACGAGGGGTGCAAGACCAATAGGAAAGCAGCCTATGAGGATCAAATATGCGAAAACTCGTCGAGGTCCGAATTGATCGCATAGCGGACCGGTAAGAAAGCGGAGAAAAAATGTAGCCGATAGGGAAACGATATTAGAGTTGGCGATTTGGGCGGGTGTAAGGTGGAGATCTTGTTTGATGGTGACGGTTAATAGTGGTGGAAAGGTGTACCTAGGGTCCGAGTCAGTACACCACAACAGAGCGGATATCGTATGGAACAGCTTACCAGGCCCAAAAGGCGATCATAAAACCAAGCCAGGAGAAAAGGAAAACTCGGCCATACATGTCGACGGGGTTGAGTACTGGCACGCTTCGAGCTTTCCGGCTGATTGGGTTGACCTCAGGGGCCTTCCACAAGTGGGTAGTTTGAAAACCCATCTTGAACAGACTTGTCGTTGAACTCGGTAAGCTTCTGGAATGGTATGTTGACTTCTCTCAAAACGACCGAATGGTTGGGCAAGAGCCAAGTCTCTATGGTGGTGGTGGTTCTCCTTGTTGTTCGTTGATATCGAGCTCGGTTATCCTTTTTGAGAAGGACGATGCCCAGGACATATATAGAAGTGGTATATCGTATTCTTCAGGGACCAAAATGCATAAAAATCTTGAAAATTGCATCTCCGGATCTCCTATGCATGTCCTGCAAGATTCAAGTCGACAAGGGGCCTCTATCCGTGCTGTAAAGTCTCACTGTCCCACTGAAGAACGCAGGTGATCAACGGCACGAGGCTCCGGAGCCCGGAAATGCTCAGCCCAGATTTCTGCCCGCGGTTTCGCACTGATCCGATAAGGGCGGGAGTGATGACGGGGGTTTGGAGCGGGCCGTCTTCCTGGTCTTGGAAGGGTGACAGAGCCTCAGTGGCTGTTGACAACAACCCCTCTGAGACGGACAAGTCAGCGACTAGCCTCGTGAATAGGTGCGTCTGGATCTATATCCAGCTGGCTCTGGGCGATATATGTCGTTCCTCAAAGATCTCGTTCCTCAGAGCTTCAAGTTTCCGATATCTTCTGTAAACTCTTTAATACTTACACGCGAGATCGGTACTACCCCCTGAGACTCTTGTCCAGCAATAGCGGTACCGGGACGGGATCAAAAGGGGATAATAAACCTTCCCTGCGTATTATCATGTGCTTTTTCAGATACCATGTCTCAAGTAATGCAAGATCCAGGGCAAAACCTGGTGCCGGCATGAAAGAGATAAGGCCTGCGTCACAGGCAGGCGTTGAGACGGCCATGTGCCAACGGTACTGGCCTGACCGCACCACTGGGTGCGGCTCAAGCTGCCCACCTATGATAAGCTGATCGTCCCAGGACGAATAATCATCATGCCATTGGTCGGCAGTTCTGGTGCAAGGGGATAACAACGGGCGATAAATACACCACGATAAGGGGACAAGGCTGGCGCGATCCTCGGGGCGCTGCGACCGTGTCCGCTCAGGGGCTGACTAGCCAGGTTGGTGGAGAGATAAGGCCGTAGTGGTGGTTTGGGGAGTTGAATTGTGAATCTCCGCGGAGCAAACTGTGGCGGGCAGCGGCATATATATTTAGCGATAAAGGGAGACAGACCCCATGGTTAAAGATAAGGACAAGTTATTCGGCCATGTTCCTGGATCAAAGGTAAGAATCGGCCAGGCACGAGAAGACGCTAACCAATTGTCCTATCTCGCCGCGGGCGCCGCAAAGATGGTATCGCGTCACCAAGGGCTGATCGCTGATCGCCCGGACGGGCAGGACTTCTATTATCAGCGTTCCCAGTTGGGGGATTGTCGAGTCTGACTTTGGAGGAAATCCCAAAGGCGCGGAAGGAAGGTTCATCTGTCGGTATGTCCAGGTCGTTATTTCTCGACGGCCGCCCGCTCACTCACGTGCATGGCCATCCTGGACCCATGAGAAAAGGGCCAGGCCAGTTCGCAAGCCATCACTGCCTAAAGAAGCACTGGCTTCTTCGGCCCTCGATTTTCAGACGCTATGAAATGCTCAACGCCACATGCAAGGACTTGCAATCGTCCCAGGCTTTTGAAGATTTAACGACTAATTTAGCCAAATCCAAACATCTACCGTCCAAACTTTTGGGATTCCTGTCTTTTCTGGAATCGAATTGAGATTTGGCAAGGTTGATACACTGCCCTTCACAAGACGACCCTTGGCGCGCCGCTCAAGCCTCGTAATCATCAATGGAATGAGGCTAGAATGGTCAAAAATATCGCTTGGCTGTTTACGGATAATAGCCATGCCATTTCCCCGCAAATAGCTTCGTAGCTCATCATGTTCCCGAGATCATTACTTAGTCGTTCAAATGAGCTGCATGTCGAGAAACCGAATGCATCCATTTATAAGGCTTTAGGTGAAAGGCTCTAGACCGCAGAGGGTAAGAGGGGCAGCTCGCGCTCAGAGTGGAGGAAGGAGGGGTCTAAATTTTTCCCGCGACAATTCCTCCAAATGTCCCTCCATGATCGGACTGTTTTTTGGTGGGGTCTAGGAATCGCTGTTCTCTTTTCTTCAAATTTCCAGCTTTGGAGTATTTGAACCAGCCTGTTCCTCAAGGTATGCAACCTCTCTATGATCTCCTGGCTTCGTTCCCCTCATTACGTGCGTCGCACTGACGACATCCCCTCAACACACCATCACAGCAGGCTCATAGCAAAGATAGTGGGGTCGTTGAGTGTGACTGCATCGTGAATGAGCGAGGTCGGATGCTGTAAACATACAAACTGACGATGTATCTTCAGGTACCGTTCTATATTTGAGGTCTAACCACTCGCAATGGCTGCCGCAGACGTTCCCAAGACCTGTAAGGTCATTACTGCCGACACCATCGCCAAGGGACTCCTTGCTGAGGTTAAGGAGACTTTGGCCAAGGTTCAAGGCTCAAGCCCTGGCGAGCCAACTCTGGCTGCGTTCCTCGCCAATGATGATCCCGCTGCCGTCAAGTATGCGGAGTGGTCTAAGAAGACGTGTGAAGAGAAGTGAGACATTCCTGCGGATAGTCGCCTGTCTACCTGGTGATGCCCCTGGGCCTAGCGCTGATGTATAGCATAGCGGCTTTAAGTTCGACCTCCGAACTGTTGACAAGGAGCTTCTTGAGGAAGAGATCATGAAGGCCAATGATGACGTCGAAGTCGACGGCATGATTGTCTACTACCCCATCTTCCCGAAGAACCCCACCCACGACAAGTACGTCCAGGAGACAGTTGAGCTCGGCAAAGACGTCGAGGGTCTCCGGCACAAGCACATCCACAACATGTACCACAACATTCGCTTCATTGATGCCCCTGAGAACCGCAAGAAGTCGATCCTTCCCTGCACTCCTCTTGCTGTCGTCAAGATCCTCGAGTACCTGCAGATCTACAACCCCATCCTCGCCTCGGGTAACCGACTTTTCGGCAAGACCATCACCGTCATTAACCGATCCGAGGTCAACGGCCGGCCTCTCGCTGCCCTTCTTGCCAACGACGGTGCTACCGTGTACTCGGTGGACATTACAGGTGTACAGCTCTTCACTCGAGGACAGGGCATCAAGAAGCCCCGCCACCAGGTCGAGGACAAGGAGGGCTGGGACTTGAAGGACTGCCTTCCCCAGAGCGATGTTGTTATTGGAGGCGTGCCTGTCGAGTCTTTCAAGGTCCCTACCGAGCTCATCCGGGATGGCGCTGTCTGCATCAACTTCTCCTCGTACAGAAACTTTGACGGCCCCGCCATCAAGGAGAAGGCTTCAATCTATGTGCCATCTGTTGGCAAGGTTACCATTGCCATTCTGCTAAGGAACCTAGTGGTAAGTGTCCTTGGATGACTTTGTAACCCGTTTTGGTGCTAACTGGTTAGCGTCTTATTGCCAACCGACCATCTAAAGACGAGTCGGACAAGAAGAACATTGAGGCCCGAGCCGAGGCCTTTGTGGATGATTAAAGCTCTATTGCCAGCTGTTTTATGCCACTCGTAAAGAGTGAGCCTTTCAGGGATGATAACTGCTATTGCTTTGGGTTAGATAGACTATGGAAAGGTACAACATTTCGGGACTCGATCTTTGAGACGAGAAAAACGAGAAAAAAGCTTTTATTTTTGGGAGTAACGTTAGAGATGGAATAAGTTAAAAATTCAGAGAGACGCATAGCTTGAGAGAATTTATACAACACGATAATTTCGTTTGAGAAGTTGCTGGATTGTTTTATATTTCCCGTCAGATATCGCATAGGCTTCCCATGGTTGTGAGACACAACGAGACTAGGTTGCAGTTCATTGTCGATGAATGATTGAATGTGTCAGAACGACAAGGAGAATTAAGATGTGACTGTAGGTGCCAACGGCGCAAAACTGATTGCATGTGTTCTAGATGTGAATCAAGGTAAGCCGATAACGTTGATTGATTGAATGAAATGAGGATCGAGAGCTTCAATAGCTGCTCATTGCCTAACAACCTTGACCAAGAAGCTTCTCATTTGGCCTATTGTTGGGTCCTTTTCTCATTTTCAATTTTGTACAATCTCTCATTAGTTTTTTCATGTATCCCGAATTTATCTAGATACTTTTTTCTTCCCTCATTTTTCCAGCCATTATTGTGGATGCTGACTTTTCGCTGTTTGGGCTCCGGGAGGACAATGGTGATGAAATCACGAAGATGGGAGCGTGCCACATTTACGCCGCGCCTTCCATCATTCTCTTATGAAATCATGTCAAAGGCTACTTAATAGGTACCAGGCATGGTGATCACACCAACTTTTAGTAGAGGTCGTTAAATAGAGAACAATGGAAGCGCATGATGCCTTCGACGTGGCCAGCTCACGTCTACATTATTCTCAGAAACCGCAATGAGCGCTGGTTTCTGGTCCCAGGAGGGCGGTGAGCTCTCGTGAACTAATGGGGCTGCCCCTTTCTCCAGTGCGTCCTTGCGTCCTTGGTCCATGATCCTGGTCGGTAATCGTCTGGAGATTACTTGGTGCAACATCTCCATTATGCTACAATGCATCCATGGTACCGGAGTACATACCTACCCAATTGGAAAAGCCAGCGGTTACCTCAGCTTACTACGTAGTACGTACAGAATAGTAGGTAGGTACAGATATTATTGTGTACTATAGGTCTCGCGTCGTATCGAATCTCTCTTTTCTTCAGATTGCATGTCGTATTCTGTTTCTCATCTGCAGATCTCACTCATCGTGGTATCTGCTGCCGCTTTCGCTTCCATCCTCATAAGGCTCTCAAAGGGTGCTTGACTTTCTTACGCGCGGCGCCATATTGCACTTGTTTCAATCGCCGCCGACTAGGACCGCCAATCAAATCCCAAGGCCAAACTAAGAAAAACCAGGTGTCTCGAACGGGTAGCGAAACAGAGCGGGCTCCCCCGTGTTTCCCGTTTCACACACGCTCCCGTGCTGAAGGTCCCTAATTAGCAGTCCCTATCCGTAAGGTACCTAGTTAGCGTTAGTTCCTGGGGCTTGCCGCCGGGCGCTTCTGAGAGCCCAGTTCATTCCACAGCTTCATCGTTGAACCACCCCTGGCACGCCCTCATCGAAGGTTTCTCGAGTCTCGGCTAAAGACAACGCTCCCTCGCGGCTTTTGAGGCCTTCTTAGAGTTTTTCACTCCTTGATGTTGACATGCGCGGGGGAAGAGGAAGCCGCATAGGTCAGCGCTTTCCATCGGGCAGGGTTAAAGCTCATGTTCTCAATTGGTACGTACCCATTAAGTTACGGTTCATTCCATGAACCCCCAACGGCCATCACCACCAGGGCACACTCCAATTTTTACTGCTTCAACAACTCCCTCCCCGCGGCTTCTTCAAGGTGTATCTTAGACATGCCAAATTGCCCTCTGGCTAGCTGCGTCCTACGCGATTAGAACGCCTCCTTCGCTCTGATCCTTGGCTGCGTACCGCCTCTCTTTCCTCGCCTGTCGCTCGCTCCTTGTCTGCTTCTTTTCTCCGTCCGATCGACATTCCCGACTCCTACCCACCGCTTCTGGTTTTTGCGCCACGCTGCCATCTGTCAACTAACCGGACGTCACCCAAGACACCATCTTCAATACCATCGAATCACGAAAAGCGCCCGGCTGCCGACAAACAAGAAGACCCAACCCTTCTGCAAGCCAACCAGCGTGCGCATCTCCAACTCTGACCTAGTGTCGTGTCCTGAAATACGCCGACGGCTTCCTCGACGCGCCGTGAGCCAAAGATAAACCTCTTCCTCGACCATACACGCAAGAATTCACAGATATCTGATATAGCTCCTTGCTCGAACGCCGAACTCGAGCCACAATGACAGCGCAGGCCGTCCCTGCCCATGGGCGCGATGTCCGCCATGGGAAATCAGGCTCTGGCTCGTCACTCAACTACGGGCCAGTGCCTGGATCGCCCACGCTTACGAACCCCGACATGATCTTGCCTGACTACGATTGCGATGTGTCCCTCGATGATCGCTCCCAGTCGCCTGTAATGTTGTGGGACAATGGCCGGACAAACGAGATGCGCTTCCACCTCCCTCCGTCGCAAAACACATTCCTCGCCGGACCCATGACTCCTTCAACGCCTATTATCTATGGAAATGGGACTATGCTGTCGGATATTGGCGAGGTGACCGAGGTAGAGAGCGTTGCCGGAAGAGGGACACGACGTGCTTCGTCGCATTTGTCCACCCATAGCGACGAAGATCCTGCGTTGCGATCTTCACCCACCATGGGCGTACCGCGCATCAAGTCGAGGTCGCAAATAATATCACACGAGAGGAGGTCCTCAATCGAATCCAATAGCACAATCACATCTCAGGCCCACGGCGCCCCTTTCGCAGACTTTGACGATGTCGTCAGCGTCGACGACATTAATTTCCAGGGCGACGACGAGGAAAGCATGGCTTCCTCGTATGTCGAAGGGACCCTTGTGCAAGAGCCCAGGACTGCGCGGGTTCCCCGTACTAAGGAGGTTGGCGAGCAACGATACTCCACTAGTTCTCTCAGTGATAGAGCAGAGCAAATCTTAGCTAACGCGAAGCAAAGATTAACTGTAGGGTTTGTCTTCTATAAATTGGATTGTTGTGCTAATGATATCGCAGACAATGGAAGGAAACCTCTCAAGGGCGAGAAGTTCTCTTTACACGCCCGTGTCCGACGGCTCGACCCCTTCTCCCCCGATCGTACGCCCTGCAACCTCCCTCCGAGAGTCCACCGTCCCCTTAGGGACAGGACACTCCAGAATTCTCAGTGAGAACAGTTTGCAGAACGATTTGGCCAACTCTGGATATCCTCAACGATCTGCCAGCGCCTTGGGGGCTGCCGGAGGCTACCGCCAACCATTGACTTCATCCCGAAGCGCTGATGCTTTAGGAGTTGGTTACGGCAACTCATATCATAAAACTCCTCTTTACGCCCTGGATACGACCCTCGAGGCTTTGAGTGAGGATGAAGATGGCGCAAATGATGATAGTCGACGAAACAGCGCTCAAAATTACAACTTACAAAGCCCAACATTTGGTTCATTCCTGGACAAGGACATGACCCGGTCAGCGTCAGTGGCTCAAGTGCGTGATCTTAAGGATCAGATGAAGGACCTTAAGGGGAAGATTTCCAATTTGAAAGAGCAAGCCCGGGCCGATAGCCTGAAACGTCGCAGTCTCCAGAGCCTCAGAACACCCAGCCCATTCACCCATGCGAGATGGGACCAGGGATTCCTGGAATCTCGAAGATCTCAAGGTGCCGATCCAGAGACGGTACCCTGGCAAGCTCCTTGGAATCCCGAAACGTCCAATAACTTGGATGTTCAGAACGCACTCGGTCCGGATGCGGAAGAAGTAGCCGACCAGGAACAGGAGAAGGCAGTGAGTGTCAAATATGAAGACGCGCCTGATACTCCTGAGGCTCCTGAAGCTCCTGAAGTGAATCCTGAGTATACGGAGCTTGAAAAGGGAGAGTCACCTCCCTTGGATCTGGAACTCGATACAAAAGACGAACCGCAGCTGCGTAATAATGATGACGTCAATAACAACGGCGAGGAGTGGCAAGGGGATTTGGAGCAGGGAGATGAGGAAAAGCGGGAGGTTGTACAGCATGATGCACAAGATGATATGCTGGAAGAGGATCACGAGGATGAGTTTGTGGATTTTGAGAGCGAAAGCGGCGAGTCCTTATACCACGAAACCTTCCAGCATCCCGTATCGCATGAGGATCGTGAAGATGCATTCGACTACGAGCATTTCTTCCTTCACTCGGCAATGGGAACGATCAGCCAGCAACGTCGAGGAAGCTGGGGCAGCGTGAGCTCAGAAGACTCTGTTGAGACAACACGGGGCCCTCTCCCTGATCGTGAAAGAAGGCCGAGTATCGACACCATGTCTTCTTTCGACACATTTGCCACGGCCACTGAAGGACGTGCAAGCCGCAGTTCAACGCTTAACGATACTACCGAGACCATTCTTGAGACGCCAGAGAACTCGGATGGGCCTCCCACTTCAAAGCGGACGACGTTTGGGGGGTTCCAGTTTCCTCGCTCAAATACCAGCTCCGGGAATAGCTCGAGGAATAACTCTGTCGATTTTCAACAAGCCCATCCCCGACGCAACACGGTGGTGCACCGGCCAACCAACAGTGCAGCCGTGTCTACACGTCATCGACCGTCTGTCTCGTCCTTCGAGTCGACAGGGACGAACAGGAGCTTTCCTCTCGTCAACAAGCCCAAGACGAGTGCGGGAGTCTTGACACCCAATGGTAGCACTCCGGAGGGATCACCGGATTCGGAGCTAAAGCAAATCTCCGAGACTCTCATGAATGGGACAGCTGGCTTGGGAGTCATGGAGAATGGGCAGAATAGTGGGAGGTCGTCGGCGGTGCAGGGACTTGGCAAGGAAGATCATATTATGGTGGAGAGACTCGTGGCCAGTCTTGGGAAGTGTGTTTTGGCGTTGACAGAAGCATCGAGGGCCAGCACAGACGCTCGAGTGCAGAGGAGGAGGATTGACATGGCGAGGCGCATACTGGAAGGGCTAGAGGATTGAAGTCGAGGGGACCCTTCTCCGACTTCAGATGTATTTAAAGGGGTGGCTTTGGGGTGCAGTTCCAGGTTGGCGCTTTGCATGGCGGACATTACTACTGATGCTGATGCTCGGATTTTGAGCAGTTGGAGTTGAGACCTGTCTTGGATTACATCAGGTTCATGTTCGATAGATACCCTTCCAGTCTAGCGAATTTTCTTGTTTCTCTCTTGCTCCACGTGTCTCTCGTCGCGTGTTTTGGATGAAAAACGGTCCAGTGAATGGTGCCCCTTTGTTGCTATGCGCGAAGCTTCCATATGGTCATCAATGTGACTATGTGACATAAACAAGACGCTCGGGGTCATACTAGACAACTAGGCGGCGGTTGTAGACAAGAAAACACCCTATCATTGTCGATGGAAACCAATCAGATATGTACCATGCCTTCTATTATGTTGTAGCGCTTTGCCGAGCAAGCCTAGGCACGTAGGATGAAACAGAGAGGCAGAAAGGGTGATACACAAGTCATCTACCAGCCCCCCTCGTTAGACAAAGACAAACTCTGTTTTAGGCATTATAGGCTGAGTTGCAATGAGGAACAGTTCCGAGGTTGCCCAAGGTGGAATTATTTAACACTACAGCTTGATAGTAACAAGTTGTCCTCCCTAGAAAAGGGGCTTCCTAGAGTAAACCAGAGAATTAAATAAGATATAAAGGCATAAAGGACTTACAATAAGTATATAAGGAATTAGGAACTCTGGTATTGAGAAGAGCATAGGGGTAATAAAAGTGCATTTAGCTACAATGTAGCTTTTAGGTTGGAAAGCTTGACAAAAATCAAGGAATAGAAAGCTCTAAGGGATGAGGAACAAGGGATTTGAACCCTTATCCTTCAGAAATTTCCCCTTAACTGAAATCCGACGCGCTACATCTTTCTATGATGCTTTCGCGGCGTCTTATAGATCCCCAAGGCTTTACTCTCTTACTACTTTAGGTAACACTGGCTGCTTCCCGTTGTCACTGAGACAGAGGGATGTCCTCGTTTGCGCCTTTCTGTCACAGCCTGCAGGTGTCCGGGTGCTCCATCACATGCCTGCCTTAAGTATCTAAGGTTACCTAGGTATGTACTTAAGCAAAAGGGACTGCCAAACATACACATAGGTTGGCCTGCAATCAAGTAGTTTTACAGGTTATGTTGTCTTAGGGTGCTGACAAGGACCGTTGTCAAAAACATAGGTGTAGCCCAGCAGGCTAGGTGCTAGTTACACCGAAGTCAATTGAGTTGTACATAGGTGCCTAATATACTTGTTGTTCTACTTGTTCTTCTCGTAACATCCTGCCTTGCCATGCCTTGGTGGTAATCCACTCCATACATAGAAAGGTATGTTGAGTAGTGAGTTGGCAGATGTTCCATTCCAGACCGCAACTTCACCCTATTTAGCTACCCTGGACGCTCATGGCAAAAAAGCCACGCAGCACCCCACGCCCATCCTACCTCTCCAAAACTAGCACTGGGTGGTTTCCTCTCCCTCTACACGCGCTGGCCTACGACAGCATAACCGTAAACATCGCCCGCGTCACAGAAACCATGGAGTCGCCGACATTAGCCACAAACCTGCTCGCGGCGCTTTTACCTCCAGAGCTCGTCGACTCTATTCACAAACACATCCTCCACCCTCGCGCTCCCGTCCAAATCGTCGCACGCAACGTCCTCATCCAGGCACAATACGTACTCGACACGGCTGCTCCTCTGATTGAGCCCATTGCCGACCGCCTCATGACCGTCATGGCTGAGAACCAGGGCCTCGTCGGCGTCATCGCGTCGTTGCTCGTCCTGGCCACCATCCTCATCGTTCTCAACTGGATCCGGCGCCTTCTCCTCTGGTGGACACGGCTGGCGATGCGCATCGCGACATGGGCCATCCTCTTCGCCCTGGCAGCGTGGATATGGGAACGTGGTGTGTTCGAGAGCGCAAGGGATATCGCCATTGCCGGGGGCAAGGTGGTGGGATATCTGGCGGTCATCAAAGGCGTCTGGTTGGAGGAGTACAACCGGTACGAGGCGCAACAGGGCATGGCCGGGTCCAGAGGTACAAGGCCAGGACAGCGATCGAGGTGATGATGCGAGGAGAATGAATATGACCGGGCTGTACCCACTGGTAATCACCACGCTGTGCCGGGAACGCGACATTATTTGGATACCCTAGGGATGGGAGACATGAACCTTGAAACGACACACGAACATATCTACGACCACGACACCATATCACAACATACATAGGAAGGACAATGCCATTATTGTCATCGTAGAAAGAGGCGGAAAACAGGCATATATTGAGGAGAGCTGGGCAGCGACCAAGCTGTGCCCAAGCTCAGCCCAGGCTCACCATGAGACGGAAATATCAACGCCGGCGCTATGCAATACTACCAAAAAGAGATACCACAAATTTCCCTGTTTCCTTGACCCTAGATGCCTTCTTCCCTGGCGACCAACATCCATACTAATTGTCATGATCCTCAAATTCCTCATCATTTGGCTCCTTGGGATCCTGAGCTTCGTGGAACTGTATGCAGTCGTCAATGTGACTTAGGATGGCACCTACACTGTCTTCATTGGTGACATCCAGCTTCAGATAGTTGATCATGCTGAAGCTCTCGATCAGACCGGCCACGGCGCGGTTCAGTCGTCGGAAGCTGGCACCCCTCATGACCTGGTCCTTCTCATCTGGCGGCCTTGACTCGTCGTCCTCGGCATCCGGTCCCTCTGTTACCCGGCGCGCACGCTCATTCGGGTCGTCGTCGAGGAGGGCCACGTCAGGGGTGAGGAAGCGCTTAAGCTCCTTCTTCTTGACCTGGCCCTTGACAAGGTCCATCTTGGATAGAACGTTAATATGGGGCACCTCGAGCATGAGCATGGCACTCATGGCGCTGAGAGTACCAGAGAAGAACTTGGCGCGGTCGACGACAAAGGTGGCCTCGAGGAGGTAGATGGCGGCCATGCGGATGTCGAGGGCACCCGGCTGTGACAGAAACTTGACCAGGGCGGGCAGGATGGGGACGTGGGTATAGAGCTCGATCTGGCCAGGCATGTCGAAGATGATGAGATAGTCCTCGGTCAGGGCGTCGAGGGCCTCGGTCAACCAGTCGAGGTTCTCCATGAGGAACTCAAAGCAGTAGATGAGGCCGCCGTTGGGCCCGAGGCCGACCTCCTCCATGGCATCTTTGAGGGAAATGAGCTCCTTGATGTCGAGGTCGGGCGCATGCTCGAAGGTCTCGGCAGCGGGGTCGAGGTTGACGTAGAAGGCGGAACGACGGTTAAGCTGGAGGTGGGTGATGAGGGCGGCGCAAAAGGTAGACTGCACGGGACGACTGGTTAGCTTGGAGAGGTGGGGGATAGCAAGCACGCAATTGAAGACTACACATTGAGAAGATGATGCGAGAATGGAATTAATAGATCAAGTGAAGCTTGGTGATGGTGATGTAGGAGACGTGAGAGTCTATTGCGTCCACGTACCTTGCCCGCGCCCGCGGGGCCCATGACTATGGTACCGAACTTGCTCATGTTGAAGCTGGAGAGTGGTGATGATGCAGTTGGTTGTTGCGCTGTCGAGTCGACAGGGGGGGCTTCGTGATTAGCTTCCCCGTCAGGTACCTTGAGCGATCTAAGCTGCCCCGCTTGGAAAGTGAGGAAGGGTCCTGTCTTTAATGAAGCAAAGGAGACGGCCAGGGATTTAGTACATGTATAGCCAAGGTTTAAAGGTCAGCTACAGACAGCTCCCGGCTTGGTTGGGCGTCAGTGAGTGCTACGTGCTTTGAGATATGCCCTGATGTACGAGCGAGGTGGTGAAAGTTTGATATCGGAAAGGTGGGGTAAAAGTTCGGATATTTTTTTTCTCTTCTGTCCGCCTCCTTGATTTTTTTCCTCCTCCAGAAAAAAGGTACCTGACCTCACTATCTGCCCCGCCATCATGCCTAGGCCATCATGATGGCTCCACGTTCACCTCTTCTCTGGAGACTCGCTCTCCTCTCCACGCTCTCGATTGGGCTCTTCGGACGTCGGCGCACGTGTATGGAAGGCGGTCAGGGGACTGGCCAAGGGTCATGTAGAGGGTCAAGGCTGACTGGTTCGGCAAGTCGCTTAACCAGTCATTCTGCTCTTGTCCCAGGGATCGCGGGTACCAATGGCCTGGAGCGGAGAGAGGAGGCGTTCCCTGACCTCTCTTTGGGCTAGGTTCAAGGAACGGCGGGCGGCAATCGATGGCGCAATTCTTGCAAATTTCGGGCTCCGACGGTGGATAAAAACACACCGGACTGTTCAAGTGACGATATGCAGCCAGCTTGGCCCGGTATTTCTTGTCCACCAACAGCGCGTTTTTATGTATTTCCCCTCTAGGTGCCATTTTACCCCTCCATTGCCCAGAGACACGGTTACCGGAAAACCTCCACTGCCACCTCACTGCCCGGTGATAGGATGTATACATGACTAGCATGCCATATCTATATGCAAACTCCATGTACTTTCTTAACATCTGTGCCCTGTAGATCAAAACTGCCGCGCCCGACGGCCGGTCAACAACTTTTTTCCTATCCTCCTCTCCTGTTGCAACAAGAACTCATTGAGCCAGCCCCTCTTCGAGGTCGCACGGAGTATTAGGCATTGCTCAGGTACATCCGGATAGTGACTTTGTACTAAGGAATTGAGTCACTAAGTACAGAGGCCGTGAGAGTCAGCTTACCCTTGAATCTATTAGTAGATCGAGTCCAAAGTACCCGACTTGTTTCCCGACTTGATTCCCGTAGCCCAAATTCCCGCCCCCACTTCGCTTACATACCTACCTAAGTACCTACCTGAGGTAAGGTAAGGTAGGTAGTCTGCAACGACGTATTCGTACATCCCCTCCCTCCCGCCTTTTCTCTACTTCATCTCCCGCTCAATTATTTTCCTACTTTTTCTTTCTTCATCCTCTTCATCCCTCCTCCGCTCTCCAGCCTCTACTCCTCGTGGTGCGTCCTCATCCCAATTCCTCTTCATTGCCAATTTGTCTAATCAGCAGCTTCTTTAGTGACTCCGTTTTCCCCGTCACCATAGCCAGACTTCTCCGCGTCGGCATATCTTTTCCGTCACCTCTTTCACACTCTTCTCTCTTTCAATCCTCACAATGTCTGCTACCAACGGCACCAACGGCGTCCACGCCGAGCTTTCCAGCTGGAAGCACTACAACGAGGGCACTTTCCTCTTCACCGTAGGTTTCTCTTCGCTGCGCCCGCCCGCGACTTCACCTTATCCGCTCGCAACGCTCACCGAGGAGTTCGTCGGCATTCTCACCATGGCCTTGTACCGAGGCTCTCACTGAATCAATCCCCTCCTCAACTCGGCTGCTAACTGTCATATAGTCCGAGTCCGTTGGTGAGGGTCATCCCGACAAGATCGCTGATCAGGTTTCGGACGCCATTCTCGATGCCTGCCTGAAGGAGGACCCCCTCTCCAAGGTTGCTTGCGAGACCGCCACCAAGACCGGAATGATCATGGTCTTTGGTGAAATCACCACCAAGGCCAACCTCGACTACCAGAAGGTCGTCCGTGAGGCTATCAAGGACATCGGCTACGATGACTCCGAGAAGGGCTTCGACTACAAGACCTGCAATCTGCTCGTCGCCATTGAGCAGCAGTCCCCCGACATCGCTCAGGGTCTCCACTACGAGGAGGCTCTTGAGAAGCTCGGTGCTGGTGACCAGGGAATCATGTTTGGCTATGCCACTGACGAGACCCCTGAGCTCTTCCCCCTCACCCTCCTCTTCGCCCACAAGCTTAACGCCGCCATGTCCGCTGCCCGCCGCGACGGCTCTCTCCCCTGGCTCCGACCCGACACCAAGACTCAGGTCACCATTGAGTACCGCCACGATAACGGAGCCGTCGTCCCTCAGCGCGTCCACACCGTTGTTGTTTCTGCTCAACACTCTCCCGACATCACCACTGAGGAACTCCGAAAGGAGATCAAGGAGAAGATCGTCAAGCAGGTCATTCCCGAGAAGTACCTCGACGACGAGACCGTTTACCACGTGAGCTCTCATCGCATTTTCGAACGAACAAACCTAAACTAACAAAATTGCTAGATCCAACCCTCTGGCCTGTTCATCATTGGTGGCCCTCAGGGTGATGCTGGTCTGACCGGCCGCAAGATCATCGTCGACACCTACGGTGGCTGGGGCGCTCACGGTGGTGGTGCCTTCTCTGGCAAGGACTTCTCCAAGGTCGATCGATCCGCTGCCTACGTCGGCCGATGGATCGCCAAGTCCCTGGTTGCCGCTGGCCTCTGCCGACGCGCCCTTGTCCAGCTCTCGTACGCCATTGGCGTTGCTGAGCCCCTCTCCATCTACGTCGACTCGTACGGCACCTCGGAGAAGAACTCTGAGCAGCTTGTTGAGATCATCCGGAACAACTTCGACCTCCGACCTGGTGTCATTGTCCGGGAGCTCAACCTGGACCGCCCCATCTACCGCCAGACCGCCAAGAACGGTCACTTCGGCACCAACCAGAGCTTCAGCTGGGAGCAGCCCAAACAGCTCAAGTTCTAAGCCAACTTCATGACGTTTCGTGAAGAGAAGAGAGTATTCAACAGCTCTCTGCATACATTCATCCCAGATGTTTAATCAGTCCATTTGATTTGGCAACTTCAGGCGGCGTACGGTTCTCAACGAAACCTTTGTATCTCCCACCGGAAGGGAGGGCGCGCGGTTTCCGGCTTCTGTTTTGTTCTTTTTTATTTACAAAATCATTTTGGTTCCACGGCTGTGGGGAATTTCTTTCGCGATATACCAGGCATGGAGTGGGCGTCTTTCAACAAAGACAGTATCAGGGCAAACCTGCATTTGTGAGGCGAAGCAAAAAGTCAAAGACTTGCATTATGACGATACCCTGACGACAAGGGAATGACAAAAAGAGACACGACACATACATATGAACGTGGCGCTTGACGGGGAAACAAAAGAACTTCAACATCTTTTCTTTCCTGGATCTCTAGCCGAGCTAATGCAGTAAGCGGGCGAGAGCTGAGATATAGTGGAGGATGGATGGATCGATGACAAGAAGTCGATCTTGGAACGGGCGGAAGGGAAGCATTGCATAGGGCTACTGATAGATGTGCCCTGTCGCTGCGATTGCAGACGGCAGCTAGAACCAAGAAAGAAAACAGGTCACGGGAATACTTGATGATCCTACTCTACTGGTGAAGTCGTAACCTTGCCTTTGTACTGTCCATTGGAACCTCAGACCCCGGAACGTTGTCTCATGAGGCTCATCGCCGCAAATGGACATCCGAAACTCTCTTATTCATTCTGCTAGATACCCGGCCTTGTTGATGCCGGTGGCAACCTCTCCCTAGTACCTTTCTTCCTCTGGCAACCGGCAACTACAAACCGTTGTCACATAGCCAACTCACCCGTTGTTCGGTGGTTTCAACGACGAAGATCGCCGGAGTTGGACTTGGCGTCAAAACCGGTTCAATTAATGAATGTGTGGTATTTCTGGAAGGAGTTCATGCAACGGCAGCACCCGGTTGAATAGCGACTTTGGCTTTTACATTCATCGGAAGTGATGCCATCTTCATCAAGGGAGCTGTCGATCTGCAGAATCTAGACTCCCTGCATTATGTAACAGGCGGACTCATTTCAGATTGACCAATTTTGGTAAAAGACTATGGAGGTTGGACAATAGGAGAACAGACCAGGCATAGATAATTGAATAAAGGAGAAAAGAAGAGTGAGGCAAGCTTCCTCTTCTTGCCGAAATCGTCATCAAAATGACCCCTCGAAGGGAGAATCTCTGAGCGGAATCGGATGTCGAGAAGTGACTTTAAGCGACCGTAATCTCTCCGTCTTATTTCACATTTCTCAGTCTCGTCACACTTGATCTTACGTCTGCGCAACTCAAACCGACACGCAACGCCAAAATTCCAGAGAGATCATAATAGCCACAGGTGGGCCGTGGCTTGAGGGTGGCTTACGGGAGGCTAGACTCTGAGCATAAAGTGAGTGGCCTTATCAGGTTTGCGATCGGCCAAGCGCAAGGAATTGTTCCTGGGTCTTAATCAGCGAATCAAGAAGAGAGGAGACATATTTCGCGCGCTCAAGGTTTCGAGCATATGCCCTGTCAGGAGCGAGGAATTGGGAAAACTCAACGTCCCGTTCCAGACCCGGCCTTGAACCTTCAGCCCCGTTTTCGCAACGTTTGATGTTGCTCGCGGGCTTGTCCGTTTTCATCACGAGAGGCAAGCTGACGAGAGATAGGCTGGGTTGACGATGGCTGGGAGAGGTATTCCGTAGTTGTAATTTGAAAGAAAGGATCGGGAGAGTTCGGTCGAGGCCAAGAAGCTCGGCTCCACCAGGCGGGCGTCAATCGTGAGAGAATTTGCCGGTTGTTATCTCAGCCGCGGTTTCTGTGACCGATTCCCACAGGAAAAGTGTAAACTTCAGTTGTGTAGGATTTGGCAAAGATCTGCCATGTGGCTACCGTTCATTTCGGGCCGCTCATGCCCAAGGTTGCCTAGTCCAGGACTTCTAGAAGACATGACCTGTTCCGTACGGGAAGGATTTCAGCATCATTTGAAATGTTGTGTTGTAGTAGCCTACTGCGGAAGTTCCAACATCTCGCATCACTGACTATTGCCTTGGACCTGATGATTGCATGAACAAAAGATGACATAATAGTGGTATGTCATGCAGATGGCTGAGTAGCTGTACTGTGATGTGAAAACTGCTAGGGGTTAGGACGTTCTCCGAGGTGTATGTCCTTCTAGTATGCTTACCAGGCGGGAAGCAACTATTGGTGTGCTCAGATATCAAGACATGTTGGCAACCGAGTTGTTGTAGATAGCGATCGTTTCCTAATATCTTGTAGAGAAGGACAGCCGGCTGCTCAAGACGATGAAGGTATGCTCACGGAGGGCCGGCGAGTGCCACGCCTAGCGCCAACACCCGAGCTTGTGGCCATGGTTTCGGTGGTCGGGAAGTGCTTGGTCCGTAACGGCCCCATATCCGCGAGAACGAGGGCAACGATGAGGGCCCTGCCGTTCGAGTGCGAAATCGGCGAGTGCCAAGCCCGTGACGTTCCTGTCAGAAACCCACGCACCCGGAGAGCCTGAGAGCCATGTCCGGTGGTGTTTTTAGCCGCACTCAAAGCGGCGCCGTCGGCTTGGCACCTACCTGCTTGCCTGGTAGCCTGCGATGGCTGTGCCCCCGAGTGCACCTGAGGAGACAAACGGGACGAGTAAAGATACGATATGGGATGCAGGAAGCGCAGCAACAGCTTGAACTCACAAGTACGAGCGCCATCACCCTCCTCGAAGACACTACCGTTGCGGTATCCTGCGCTCTAGAACATGCCTGGTCTATCAGTTCATCACGGAGGGTGGCTTAATGGTTCGATAACAGCTCGCCACAACGCTCTCGACCCAGTAACCGAGGGTACGGTTTGGCGTTTGACCACTTTGGATCACCAGCATGCCTTGGGCAGCCTTCGACATGACCTGCCACCTGAACCAGGGTGGAGTCGGTAGACTATCCCTAATTTCCAACTCAAAGCCCAGGAGAGAGTAGGTAGACGAATAGCCATATGGGATGATTCCGAGTGTACATTCCCGGACTGGAAGCTTCTTATTCTCTGATTTGCGGAACCTCGCTTTCGGTTCCAAGTGAGCTCCTTCACTTCATAGCTCCAGTCGCTTAGTGGAGCTTGTCGCGATTCTTCCTCCAGATTCTTCCGGCTGGTTCCCTCTACTAACCTGAATTACCATTGTGTCTTTCCTCTGGTAATCTCTGGGAGGGGCGTGTACTCCCACTTGTCTAGCAGGGTATGATGGAACACGCAAATAGCCAACGGGGTGGGAATACTGTTCTTCGACAAGGCACGGAGTGATATGAGCGGGACTGGCGTAGGATTGGCGTGGGACTGGCGTAGGACTGTCGTAGGGTTGGCGAAATACCAAGAAACTCTCGTCCTGAAGGTGAGTGCCGTTTGTTTGAACAAGAATCAAGCCAACAAGGCCAGCCGCACGCGAGCCGCCAATCCACCAAATCCACCAACAGATCTCGGCAGTTGCTGACGAAAGGCTATGTGAAGAACAAGTGACACAGAGCACCGGGTACAAGCGTGGTGTGTAGGAGTGAAGAAGAAATACCCGTGAAATACCCTCCCGATCTCCAAAGCCAAGAAGACGTAGGAAAGTGACAGCGCTTTATTGCCCTATTGGATTCTTCCATCATTAGACATGCAGTCCTCTTTTCGCTGTCAATAGCCAACTATCTACCTAGGTAGAAACTGAGGTAGAATAGTAAATCACGGCAGCACTAGCTTGCCGCCTGGCTTTGTCCATCCAAACCCAACAGACCGGATGAGAAGAGGACCATCCCGGCACGCCATTATAGCGTAATCACTCTGCTGGTATCGGAAAACTAGGCGATGAAGGTGAACGAAGCGAAAAGGGGGTGAAATGGGACGAAGAGCGGTCCTAGCTTGGACAATCAGCAGCACCGAGGAGACGGTTTGGCAGTCGGTGCGGCCGGGAGGTTGCTTGGCTTCCATAGTTAACTACTACGGGAGGGAGAGGACGCAAGACGTTGACGCCGCACACCATCCGGGGCGAAGGCGAATATGCCATGTGCACTTGCATGCTAAGCTTTGGGGAGCCTGTTCGAGGAGTGATGCGTGTGATGAAGTTGAGCTGGTTCGCCGATGGGCGATGCGGGTGACGAAGGAAGCGGCAGCAGGCATTGTACCGCTCTCTCTTGACCGTGACCGTGTCAGATCATGCAGCTTGCCGACGCCCGCACAAGCGAGACACTGAAAAGGCGCCTGCGCTATTCTGAGGCTGCGGCCTGAAGTGTGAGCTGCAACACTGTGTTGGCTGTTGGTGGATGTTGGAGAGTGAAAATTGTGACGGACGATGAAGGTGGTTGCGGCAGGCTCTCGAGCGCTCCGTGAAAGCGGGTCCGGGGCGCGGGCGCTAGACCCGAACGGAGCTTTAATAGGCGGCAAGTGCCCGTGCATTGATTCAGCCCGGCCGGTCGGGACTGCGGGCTGGCAGGGGCTATTCGAACAACAATACCAAGCGTGTCGTGGGGACAATAGGAAAGAGCAAGCCCCCGCCAAGCCGCGCCCCACCCTCCCCACCTGCCAACCACGCCTTCCATCCGGGTCCACGCCTGCGACCTCCACCACCGACATCTCGCCGTGCTCTCGCCTCCCTAATTTCCATGGAGACAATAGGCTTGGGCCTCTAGGTAACTAAGGCACATGCTATTCTTGTCGGGAATGGGCTACTTTGTCTCAGATTGGTGACAATGCAGATCACAACGTGATGAGGGATGATCATTTTCTTTTCCTGACTGATCTTTTTTCTGCTTTTGATGCATATTCGTGATTCTTGGCGTGGTGGTTGTCTTGTTGATCCTTCCGAACCCCTTGCCTCCAAATCCGTTTGCCGTGGATGTGACATGGTGTATAGACAATGCATGCGATAAATGATGGCTCCCTCTTTTCACTTGCTGAAGGCATAGATTGGACATTGCGGATGCTGGTTTGGCACTCAGGCACTAAATGAAAGAAAGAGTTGGAAGCCTGCTTCCGCAACCGCCGGTGGCATCAATAAGTACCTACCTTACCTAGGTAGGTGACCTTGGTAATCCACTGACAAGACCCCCCAGGCCGCAGTAACTTTGCCCTATCCGGTGCTAGAGCTCATCCCATTCCACCGGGATGGTATTCAATGGGTGGCCCTCGCGTTGCTTTTAAGCCCTGTGCGATGGAGGGGGCGTGTGCTTGATAGAGTACAGTACTTACTTCTAAGAGCTGTGAGGAGAGCCCACCACAGCATGTTTATTAAACCAAACTCCGGTTTGCCGCAAGAGACGCCGGCAGCCCTCTTCGCCGTTCGTCTCGGCCGGGCTGGATATGGTGTGATTGACGACTCAGTCACGCCCCAGCGCAGTGGGCGCGCCCAACCTGTTTGAGCTAGCTGTTGATGTGTTGGTGGTTCTGGTGTGTCTAAATCCATTGAATAGATTGATTGATTTGTCCATCTACGGCCATTTTGTTCGCCCATTGTGGCCGCAGTAGCCCAACCACGCCCCTACCAACCCAGCCGGGAAATGATGGCTTTCAAGTCTCAGCGGCCCCATGCATGCCATGGCGGCGGAGACACACACTCCTGTACTCCGTACGAGCAAACGACTTCTCCCTCTGTCTCTCTGATCCCTGTTTGTTGTTGATTGTAGAATACCCATTGCGGCTCCCCGTACGGACAATCAATTAGGTATTGACTACCGTTCTCTGGGCTTGGATGGGTAGTATTATTCGGTACTCCGTACCCAGGACGTTGGGATAACTCCCAGGCTTCCCCTCATCTCCCCTCATCTCTTCATCTCTGGGACTATATCTGGATATCCTTCCGCACTCGACACCATCAAACTTTTCTTCATCTCTAACTCCATCCAGAATCGCCTCATTTTTTCACCAACACGTCCCTTCCGCGCCAGAAACAAGCCCATGGTGGGTGGCGCAAAGCTCTCGACCACCCCTTCCTTCTCCTCCTGCCCTTCCGCCCTTCCCTATTGTGTCGAGGTACACTCCCTGTGTTGCCCGTTGGCATCAACGGCGTTCGCATCGTTGAGAAACTGTTATATATGACCTTTCTGTCGTCACTGAATCACCACTCCTCCTGCATCAGGAACCGACTCTTCTCTTCACGCGCTGCATCATCTCTCGGGTGACAGTGGCTCAGAGCACATACCCCCTCACTCTGTCTCACTTCAAATATTCAAGATTACTACTTCAACACGCATCTCTTTTCCCCCTTCCATCAATACACTACAAAAAGTATCATGGATGCCCCAAATAGCACTTCTCAACCTCAAGGTTCCCAGGCCGCCATCCCTAAGGAAAACACCCCTCCTCCCGCGTATACACCTCGAAGGATCCCTGACCTTCCCACTCTCACAGCTCGGACTATTCAGGCACAACAAGGCCTCGCCAGCATGGTTCAGGCTCTCCACCAATCTCAGAACCAACAAGCTCCATATGCCACGCTTCTTTCTGGTGCCGCGGCCGATGACCAGGATGAGACGGTCCCTGAAGATGGCTCGCCCATCTGTCTACGGATCGACACTTCCGTCAACGTGTCACGCAGCAACAACATTGTGTGCCTGACCACACCTGCGGAGCAGGCCAATGGCATCGCCAGGGCCGTTGTCCAGGCCCTCAACGAGGGCAGCTCGGGGCAATGCGGCATTCCCATGATCGATGAGCAAGGCTGCCCTCGGCCTCTGCGAATCGAGGTTGATGCTAGCCTGGTCGTCGAAGGCTCTGGTAACGTTGTGGGTAGCCGCGACGTTGTTGGCGAGCTTCTTCGACGACGTGCTGATGCACTGACGCGACGACCTCGAGAGGACGATGAGGAGGACACCACACCAGCAAAGCGACGACGATCCAGCTAGTAAACCGGTACACTCGTTAGTCCTTGGAGAAGGCAGCTCTTTGCTCTCCATGGCGACATGTATTCACTTCTCTTAGCGTTGGGGGCAGCATTCCTCATCACTACCTACCTTATCAACTGGTCTTTTGGGCTTTACTACGAGGAAGACAGTGCAAGCAACGGATTTTCGTACAAAATAGCGTGTCTGAATTTTTTGAGCGTGGCAACCTTGCTCGGAAAGCGTCCCGATCGGTTCTTTGAACCTTTATGCTGGGGACTGACATCGAGGGCACCGGAGATGAGCACGAGACAAGGGGGGGAACAGGCTTGGGACTGGCATGGGGGCTTGGGGTGATCAGGGCTTGAGGTTTTTGGAGTTTAGGCAGTGTAGGTTGCCTTGAAGGTTGAGCTTTCCATTTGGCATGTAGCACAGGCAAGGAAGGAGCATTGGGGAAAATCTCGGTCACAGACGGGGCTGATGACGAGTTTACGAATAGGTACCTAAAGCCAATTCTTCTCCTGCTTCCACCTCTATTCCATCTGTCTCAAGTATCGCCCTTCGTCTAGGTTCCCACTTGAACGCTTGCTCTAAGTTGTTGGTCTTTGCTAATGTGTGACAATGCTTTCCCAGGTTCTTTTCCAGCGTCGTCACTGGAAATTAGTGTTCCTACTTGGCGCCTTTCGTATCCTGTTCAGTCAGTTATTGCCAACTCCTGAACGCCATACCCGCCGTCATCGCGCTATGGCGTCTACGTTGCAATCCTTCTCGCACAGTAAAACCTCGACACACCCCTTCGCGCTGGTCTTCTACCGATGGAATGGTAGCTCCCCCAGTCCCCAGGAGCGCGCGGCTTTCCTGTTCCTCGGTTCCTCCGCCGTCGCCCCCAGTACAGAGGATCGGGTCGGCCAGCTCAACCCGGACCAGTCCATTGAAAATGGTTTCCTGTTAGTGGCATCCCACTCTTACAGTTACAGCCTCGAAGGTTGCGCTGGTAACTTACTTGTTGGAGCCTACCTTGCAGTGTGTTTAGCCATGCAGGTCGCGAGAGACGTAAATTAGAGGAGGGTCTACTGAAATAAAGCAGGCACTTTGTAAGGAGCATCATACTAATAGTGTTCAAGTTATTGATCTGTTTTTGGCCTTATTTAATACCCGTAGGTAGATCAAGGCAGCCCAGTAGAGAGAGAAACACAGCAATTAACACAATAGAGGCATCATGCCCAATGCTACAAGCACAGTAACTAAATCTAGTAAACTTCCCAGTTATATCGCGATATGCAGTAGCAGCAGTATCTTCATGCCTCAACCAACCTTACTGTTCAAAATGAACACCTTTCCAATTGAACCCAAGAGATAAAACGACCTACCATCTCCCTCCAAGCCTCCAAGGCCAGCTGCCAAATCTCCTCCCAATCAAACAACCACAACCAAAACAACAAAATGGCCACTACTTCGACTATCCGTTGCGCGATTAATACCAATTCGCAATTCCCTCCCGCCGCGATCAATCAATATATTAATAGCCTAATAGCTAATTAACCTCGAGAATACACCCTAAGACAGAATTAGGTTATACTATAAACACCTAAGGCGAAATCGCCTCTTAAGCCTCTAGTAATCCCTAGACGGGATTAATACTCTTAGAAGGGTTAAGCTAGCTATATTTAGCT
>JABCKW010000127.1:0-155819 GCA_014824385.1 Fusarium cyanostomum | reverse complement strand
CATCGCAGAGTTGATCCAACGTCTGAATGGTGGGGAAGGTCTTGATCCAGCCGTTCGCCTGGACCTCTTTGCTCCAATCCTGAACGTACTTGTCATCTTTCACCATCTGGTCGGCTGTGTTCTTGTCATAGTACGTCAGAAGCATGCTCATGACGTACTTCCGGATGGCATTCCACATGGACAGCATGTTCTTGGCGTATGCGTAGTTCTTGTACTTCTTGTCCGCAAGGCCTTGGCTGGTGTTGGGGAATCCGCGCTTGGAGAGGTCATTGGGGACGTAGTTCTCGACGTACTTGAAGTTCTCAAACTCGTAGCGAACAAACTGGTATAGGTAATCGGGGCTGACGCCGACAAGATCCTTGATGACCTGGGGCACAAGCGTGGTTCTTGCGGCCGCGTTGAGAGAGAGCGTCTTGTACCAGTGCGGCTGAAGTATCTTGAACACAACGTGGTCCATGGGAATGGTGCGGTGGGTTGCGACGATCAAAGCCTCCTCGATGAAATGCGCTCGAGTCAGATGCACGCCAGCCTCGTGGCGGATCCAGTCCGAGACTTGGGCGCAGGTCTTTGCGTATCTCCACGGGTAGTCATTCTTCTCCTTGTCGGTGGAGTCTGAGGGATCCTTTCGCTGGTTGAAGATGGTGACCGAGTTCTTCATGCTGACCTTGTAGTCGCAAACAATAGCGACCGGGTGCAGCTTGCCATCGTCGTGAAGCCTGAAGAGAGCCACGGCCGCACAAGCCCAATTGTTGTCTGAAGATGGCTCTTTGTGCTGCAGCTCCTCATCCGCCTTGGCACCAAAGGCGGCTCTGAAGTAGCGAGTGTCTTGGACGTAGAGCGAGTTGGGGTCGATCTGGGGGAGAGTCTTGGCCCAATAATCCCAGCCATCGCGTGTTGCGGTTTCGACAAATTCTGCCAGGAGTTCCTTGGAAACCTTCTCGATTGTTGTAGGGTTCGTGCCTGTGAATGACTGGTCGGCGAAGCGGCGATCGCTGAACCAGTCGGGCAGAAGTCCAATATTGGCACCTTGCTCAATATCCGTACCCGACTTTCGGTGCTTCTTGTTGTACTCGACGTAGTCATCAATCTTGACGCCTTGATCCGGGGCGCCGCTGATGTCTCCAGTCTTCAGACTGAGAAGCCATCTCGCTGTCTTGCCAGCAAATGTGTCTGGGATGATCTGCTTGATCATCAAGCCCGTCTCCACCAGACCAAGCGCGTTGAAAATCTGAAGCTGAGAGACATCATCCTGGGCTGGGATAGTCTGCAGATGGGGAGGATACTGTGCGGTTGTGCCATCGGGGTTCTTGGGGTAGGCCGAGTACTTGTAGATCTGCTTCTTTTGAGCGAGATCTACATATCGAGGCAAAGTTGGCTCGACTTGCAAGACATCGAAATACGACTCGTAGCTGCACCTCGTTAGCTGTGATAGTCTACGATTGCATGCGCTATCACGAGACTCACCTGCGCTCAATGCGACTGTATGCGTGTGTGAGGGCAGCTTGAGTGCCAGCATAAGTACCCTCCTCGATGTTGCCTCCCGCCAGTTCCGGACGCAACGAAAGGTTCTTGTTGGGCTTGGCATAGATCTTTAGCTTCACAAGCTCACCGTTGAACACGCCTGGGTCAATATCAGAGAAGGGCACATCCTGGATGCCAATGCTGGCCTCTCTCTTTTTCTCCTCGAGTTGGGGTTGCTTGAGGATTGTGTCTGGCTTGAGAGCCGCCGGAGCAGCAGGCGGCAGGGTGGGAAGAGATGCGCCGAGGATAGCCATTGTGATAGCAGGGAAGAAAAGGCACAAGATTAATGTTTGGAGGGAAGGATTGCTGGAAGACGGATGCTTGAAGATGGGAGGAAATCACGGAGGGAATGCATGCATTTATACGCTTATTCTGTTACCTTTCAAATCCCCCTCCAGTCACAAGCCGTTACACAAGGCTCACTGCCTGGGTTACAATAATTGAGATATGACCGGAGAAGACAGCCTCAGCCAGTTACAAGTCTTGCATATCAACTTGCTCAACAGATAGTACGTATGCAGGCTGACTCCAGCTGAAAGCCTTGGTCCAAGCCCACGTAAGCTAGAGCCGCACCATAGGGCTAGTTCCAGCCAGCCACTTGAGCGCCAGACCATGTAGCTAAAGACAATAGAAGCCCTGTTTGGCGATGGAGGGGTCTAGAACCAAAAGCCCAGTTGACGAAAATGAGGGGTTGTGGGAAAGACGAGTGTAACCTGCATTCCGGCACACTCTAGAAAGAGGCTTAAAGGGAGCAGAAGAAGATCACGGGGGTAAAATACCCTGAAGATCGTAACCTAGTTGCCTCGTAGGCTTTCAAGAATTCCACCAAGAGCTTCAGGTTCAACTCAGCCCCTGGAACGGAACCGGGTGATTGGCTTCTAGGGCTGCGGGGATGCCCCAACGCTTTCAAGACACACGTTGGAAATGGGTTCACAGCGCTTCTGAGTGGCGGAGACGCCTTGAACACCGCTTACGTGCTTCTGCAAGTACCGAAAGCCGCTGACCAGCGCGTGGTCGAATCAGAGGACGTCGTTGAGTGAGACAAGGGCGTATTCAGCCGCAATGTGGATGCGTCTGGCAGGTGTGATGGTTGACCAGGTAGCACTATTGAATTCTAGTGCCCAGGTTGCTCCGTCGAGGAGCGGCAGTTAAGGGTAAAGCGTTATGGAGGCGCACAAAGTGGTCGTTCATGCAATATTTGTGACATATGGCGCATCAATCCCTTAGGGCTGAGAGTCGTCGACTCACTTGGCTTGGAGCATGGTGCAGAGCACAGGGAACTGAATTTGAAGAAGCGCCTGGGCCATTAGCAGCATCAATTCAATCGCCAATTGGTGGGTTTACCCAGCTCAATAGAAACAATTACTGTTCGAAACTTGGTGCGTCTCATCAACCCTGCCACTGGTGATAACGCGAGATCTGATCCACTATCCCTACTCCTTCGCTACCGTTATTAAAGCGGAATTCATTTCCTTGTCCCCTGGATTATCGGGCCATTCTCATCAATATCGAACTTTGGTTCGCTGAATCTGTGACGGATATTTCTTCCGCGGCTTCGTTATCCGGGACGTAGGACATGCTTTAAATATCATTATGCTCTGAATTTCGGTCGCTTTTTAACCTCTACTTCGTTCGTTTATCCATTACTTTTATTTCTCCAACTATGCGTCATTCGTTTGTCTCGGCATTGATTGCCATTGCTTCGGCCGTCCAAGCTGCGGCGCAGCTGAGCGGCAAGGTTGGACCACTAACCAGCCGCTCTGCCAAGGCGGCGATCAAGACATGCAACGTTCTTGATTATGGTGGAAAGGCAGACGCATCGGCTGATAACGGCCCGGCCATTCAGAAGGCGTGGGACGATTGCAGCGCTGCGGGTGGTGAGGTGTTCATCCCCGAAGGCGACTTTGGGCTTGGGACATGGTTGAAGCTGTCTTCCAAGAGTGCCATGTCATTTCGCCTCGATGGTACCATTTATCGCACTGGGTCTGTATCCGTAAGCATTTTGGATTTACTTTGGCAGCTAATACTGAAACCAGCACCGATGGGGGTAATATGCTATTCTTCCAGCATATGCAAGACTTTGAGCTCTACAGCAGTAACTCTAAGGGAGCCATCCAGGGGTAAGGTTTAAGCATGTAAATTCTGAGATTTTGTCGCTTACCATTAACAGGTACGGGTACAAGTTTCACAAAAGTAAGTTCTCAGCTACCCATCTTTTCTTTACTGTCTTATGCTAACCTAACGACAGACAATGAATACGGCCCTCGTATTCTCCGATTCTATGACCTGAAGAGATTCTCAATCCATGATATTGCTTTGGTTGACGGTAAACTTCCCTGCCACGCCAAAGGTGCCCGTGCTGACTCAAAACAGCCCCTGCCTTCCATTTCTCTCTAGACACATGCTCGGATGGCGAAGTCTATAACATGGCCATCCATGGAGGGGCCAAAGGTGGATTGGACGGAATTGACGTCTGGGGCTCCAATATCTGGGTATGGTCTCCGGTCTCAGCGACCTTCCCAGGCTCGTACTAACACAGCGTCGTAGATTCATGATGTCGAGGTCAGCAACAAGGATGAGTGTGTGACGGTCAAGAATCCTTCAGACCATCTCTTGATTGAGAACATCTTCTGCAACTGGTCCGGCGGTTGCGCTATGGGCTCACTTGCTGCTGACACTGGTTCGTCTGAAAGATCCCGTGTCTGTTAACTGCTAATCCGCTTTTAGATATCCACGATATCGAGTATAAAAACGTTTACACCCAGCGCTCCAACCAGATGTACATGTTCAAGTCGTACGGAGGCAGCGGCACCGTTTCTAATGTCGCATTGAACAACTTTCGCGGCCACTCCAACGCCTACACCCTCGACCTCGACGCCACATGGTCATCAATGAAAGCCATTGCAGGAGATGGCATTCTATACACCAACATGTCCTTCTCCGGATGGTCTGGTACCTGCTCCAACGGCCGCCAACGCGGACCTATCAAGTTCAACTGCCCGTCTGACGTTCCATGCACCGACATGAAGGTCAAAGACTTCAATGTCTGGACCGAGGAGGGCAACACTGTAGAGCACGGGTGCAATAACGCCTACGGCTCAGGAGTGTGTTTGAAGGCTGGTAAAGAAGCTGGACCGCACACAACTACCCAGACAATCACCGCTGTTAGCGGCCACTCTACGCAGACCATGGATGGGGAGCTCACAGCTGGTCTTGGCCTCACGGAGTCGATCGCCATCCCCACCATCAGGGACTCGTACTTCCCCGGCGTGGCTGCTATCAGTCCACGGATGGCCGGGTCATCTGGAAGGTCGAAGGTGGTTGATGATGCAACTGCTTCGGCTGCGCCCGTGGCTGATGAGACTTCCGCTGAAGAATCCATGCCCATTGAGACCCCGGCTCCCGCTTTCACTGCGATTGAGGGTTTCGAAGCCCTAGAACAGCCCGCCTTTCTACTGGCTACTACACTTGAGACAGCCCTGAAGCTCTCTGAGACTGCTGGTCTTCCGGGAAGCATTGTTGAGACTAGCCTTCCTTCAAGCGAAACAAGTGCCACGCAGCCTAAACTTCCTTCTTCTTGCCGCGACAAGAGACGCAGGAGTGCTCAGGTGAATTTCTAGATGCCTCGCACCCGGATTATTATGAATGGCAGTTTGTGGGAGTCTTTGTGTGCCGACGGGCTTGAAAACCACACTGGCTAAATCAAGTCTGATCCAATACAAGATGCTTGCTGTAACGCTCTTCAACTAGACGCTAGTATTTTTGAAAGCCGTGCTTAGAAGGGACTGCAGACTGAGTGAAACCACTCGTATATAGTGACCCGATTAGGGAACATGTCATGGGCTCTGGTTGTCAAGTCTTCTCCAATCATACGAGACATGTTATATCCAACGAGAGGTACAAGTTCACAAAGATTAGTGGAACCATACGTAAAAATTAAAAGTCAATAGACTTGGGTCTCTAAGTAAAGTGCTCCAGTAAGAAATCGCTGTTTGATATCTTTCAGTCTAAGATCAACCGGAACTCAATCAATCTTCTTCTCCCCGCCTGCCTCTTCATCAACCTGTTGCGGCGAAGTAGGTCTCGGACTTCCTTCTATCATCGGTGTAAGCCCGCCATTCAGGTACTGATCATCCCAATCCACGTCGCTGAGGTACTTGTAATCAAGCCCACGAATCTCGTGCTCCTCGCTGGCCCGAATGTGCAAGCCTGGAATCTTGTTGATGATGAAGAGCAGCAGACAGGAAATGCAAAATGACCAGGCTGCGCAGGTTGTGGCACCGGCGAGCTGCAATCCAAGCTGTCGAAAGTTGCGGTCCCACCAACCGCCTTTATAAGTTGTACCAGACACGCCATCGAGCGCAGGCACAAATTGAGCGGCGAACAGGCCAGTCAGTACATCTCCGACGTATCCTCCAACGCCATGAATGGCAAAGATGTCGAGGCCGTCGTCGATTGAGAGGAGATACTTGTACTTGACGGCGTAGTAGCAGCAGGTAGCCGTGAGCAAGCCGATCAGCGGAGCGACGTAAACGGGGGCTGTTAAACATCCATGTTAGCATGAGGAAACAACCATACACATTGCGGTGGAAACCCCACTGAAGCCAGCGGCTGGTGTAATTCCGACCAGTCCAGCAATGATTCCCGAACAGAAGCCAACCAAGCTAAACTTCCGCTTATACAAGTAATCGAGGAGGACCCAGCCAATGCCGCCGCCACAAGCTGAAAGGTTGGTGTTGACGACGACGTAGATGGAGCGAAGACTCAGATTAGCCGTGCTGCCACCGTTGAAGGCAAACCATCCAAACCATATGAAGACGGTACCGATGCACATCAGCAATGGGTTGTGCGGTTTGTAGTGTATCGCACGCTTGCGGTCGGTTGCCGTGGTGTCTGAAATACGGGGCCCAAGCATCATAGACCAAGCGAGGGCACCAAAGCCGCTGGCAATATGGACGGGTCCCGAGCCGGCGAAGTCGTAGAGTCCGAGTTTGAAGAGCCATCCGCTAGGGTTCCACTCCCAGTAGGCGAGACTGGGCGTAGACTGGTCAGTATCCAAGTGGCCGCGCAGCACGCGCCGGAGCACTCACGGATAGTATACAAAGGTAGTCCAGCAAAGCAAAAAGACCATGCTAGGCCAGAGCCTGCCTCGCTCCAGCATAGCTCCCGCCAGAATCATGGCGGTTGCGGAGACGAAAGTAAAGCCAAATGCAGCATCTGAACAAAGTCGCGAGTTAGTCCGCTGTTCAAGATCACCGCCTTGACGGCATCAAGGACGTACAAAGGATTTCCGGGATGTCGGGGTTCGCGATGGATGGCTGTGCAAGGACATTGTGGAATGCCGCCAAGGACAGGTCGCCCAGGATAGGGTTGGTAGTGCGAGACTGATAAAGCGAATATCCGTAGATCCAGAATTGTATACCACACGCGCAAGAGCAGAATAGTGACTGCAGCACCATCGTCAAGGCGGCCTTGCGGCGATGCATTCCCGCATAGAGGAAGCCAATGGCAGGCGTAATCTGCCAGCACAGAGCCGTGCAGACTAGCATCCAGCACAAGTCTCCCTATCAGACATGGCTGTTAACATTCATTATCACATCCCTGCTCACTGACTGTGCATACCTTATCGTAAGGGGCATTGAGGTCATGAGTAGTTGGATTACCGCCTGTGGGATCGGCGTTGTAGTCCGGCCACTCGGTGACCGGAGTGATTGAGTCTGCCATTGGAGGGACTGGGAGAGATTCTGTCGGTTTTTTGGGCTGTGGAGGGCAATGCATCATTTCGGTGAGGCTTCAGCTATTTAACCCATCAAGTCGTCCATGGTCATATCGCCATGCCGAACTTCACCGAGGTGTTTCACTCAGGCAGGGACTTTTTCGCCGTTTCCGGCCATTCCGTGAGAGATAAGGGCAAAGATAACATGGTGTTTTGGTAGGTGGCGTAGATCTCTTATCTCCAACCATGGCTCGTCAGGGGATATGGTTGGATATGGTTGGAGGATAGATCGAGGACTAGTCGGCCAAGAGATAACGGGCTAACGGAGGGATACAAGTCGCCCTCAGCCACGCGCTGCGCGGTGAAATCGGGGCTGGTGTCATCCATCGAGCCAATCTGATAGAGGTATCGATAAAACTACCTGCAGGGGGATTCACGTTCATTGGCAGATGGTGGTGAGCTTATCTTTCTATCAATAGCGGTCGATCTCCTTGAGGCGTCAAGCTAGATAGTACCCACCCTGTGCTAGAGTTCTAGCAGACTATGGCCAGACTATAGTGATGCCACGTTATTGCCCCATAACTCTCAGAGTGCACCACTACGATAGGAGGCTATGCTACCTCAGATCCTTGTCCCGGACGGTTACCGTAGTCAAGGAGATGCTTTCGACGTGATTGGTAAACCTTATCTAAATAAGCATAACCCTCCTGGCGTCACTAATGCCAGGTCTCATTGGCATTCGTGCCTCTGGGCCACGTGTTTTAGGCTGCATTGTACTCAGTGCTACCCTATCGACCTAATTGTGAGGTGTCGCAAACATGAAGCCTCCGACTAGAGGCAGACGTTTGGGTGAACCCGGATCTAATTAATTGGGGATCTTTGCATGCCAGTTGAACGGAAATGTTCCAAAACGGTTCGAGACCTACTCGGGTATCCCTTGACCGTGCAGACATGATCATAAACGTGTGACCAGAACGACAAGATATCTAGAAAGGGACTGTGATTGTCGTCAGCAAGAGGAGTGCGAATTTTATTAGACGCATATCCGTTTGAAAGCAAATCTTCAGTCTCAATCAACATGGTGTTTAGTGCATGATCATGGCCAAGCTGCCTTAGGATAATGCCTTACGATGAATAAATACACAACCAATCGCTCCAATGGCGGGTACCCAGTAGTGATTGCACGATCCATGGAGTTATAGCCTCACTCAAAGCAGCCCTGCTTCCTTCCATTCCATCCAGCGGAACTTTGAAGCAGGAACAAACACAGCGAACCTGGAAAGCACCTGGACAGACATCAAGGCACACGTCTTCCATCGTCGGGTGACCTGTGTCTGTCTCCAACTCTCTCCTTGCATCCATCCTATCCAACGCGCAACGACACTCCCTCGAGCTCTTTATCTATACCCCTTTATCTGCACGATCCATCACCAGCGTCAAGTCCCTCCGATCAAGCATTCTGCACCATCACCTCGCCATGGATGGTTTCACGATAGCCGCCGCAATCATCGGCATCACTTCGGCGAGTGCTATAGGCGGCATTTTGGTGTGCTCCGTCATAAAAGAAATCGCCATGGACAAAGAGCACAAGAAACGGGCACGTCAGGAACTTCTCATCACACCCGACGATGATCCGTCTCGCCCCGAGATAAAAAAACTGGCCACCAACTACTGGGCTCGCAAAGAGGTACGCGACTATCGCCAAAAGTTAGAGCAGAGATTCAATGCACCTCGTGGTGGTGGTGGTTACTCTAGCCGTGGTGGTGGTTCCTCAAGCAATGGTGGTGGTGGCGGCGCTTTTGGTGGCTGTTGAGAGATCTGGTCGTTGGCTCGCGATATCACTCTAGATCATGGTGCGACAGACATGCCGAGGATGATGGAGTGGTGATGCACGGGTGGAGGGACATTGCTTTCCTCTTGGTGGCGGCTCCAGACAGCATACAAGGGTTATTGGGGCTATGGGATTGAGGAAATTGGACGCGTGCTGAAAGACTTTATCCCATGCTATCCCCTACAAGACAGAGTTTTAATCTTATATCTGTTGTTCTCTGAAGAAGCCGTTGGAGCAGCTCAGCTTTGCGCGAGAGACTGCTGACCGAGCCTCGGTATTGTGTAAGCATTGGGTTATGATGTTATTGTGGAAGCACATTGCCTTTGAGACAGCAAAGGGCAGTTTACATAGTGACTCTGGATGATGACTCAAAACTGTCAGATATAACTATGCAGTGACTAGGTACATCTGCAACAAGCTAAGCCTTCCAGGCTTTCTCCAACATGTCCTTGACCGTCATCGGCTTGAGAGCTGGGAACTGGTCGTTGAGGAGTTTGGGAGGTTGCATATCCATAAAACCTTGCTCGAACCACAGCCCGAACTCAGCTGCGAAACCATGCATCTGCTCCTTGGGGAAGAACTTGTACGAATCAGGCCAGCTAGGGAGCTCGGTGGGTTGCCCGGCTTTCAGCTTCTCGATGCTGTCGTAAGTGACTTTGAATTTGGTCCCTGGAAATAAACCGTCAGGTAAACTCGAGGCAGCGCAGCCTATCATGCATACCTTTCACTTCCTCGGCGATGGCCAGAAACTCATTCCAGGTCACCCTATCCCCGAGGACGTAGGATTCGGGATCCCACTTGTCCAGATCCAAGATGGCTGCCACATAATTGGCGACATCGAGGGTGTGCGTGAAGGCCACATGAGTGTTTCCCGCCCCAGGGATGGCGGCGGTGTTGTTGGCTACATCAATGACAAGAGTTACCTGAGCCATGTTTGACTTGACACCGGGATAGCCCCAGTAATCCAAGAAGTAGCCGTTGTAGAAGGCGGTGTACTCCAGATCCTTGGTCTTCTTCAGCTCTGCCTGGCCATCACGCACGATCTTGGCAAAAGGCGACTCGCTCTGTCTAGACACGATCTTCAGCATTGCATCCCAAGAGATGCATCACGGAACGAACACTCACTCGTCCGAGGGGGCGCTTCCCCACACGTTGGCCACCATCCTCTTGGTGGTCTTAGATGCGTCGGCAGCACGAATGAGCTCCTTCTCGGGCGGTGTCGTCATCATGGTGATTGCTGATACGAGCGTGTGGACATTGTTGTCTTCCAGGGCTTTGGTCAAGGCCTCGACGCTGGAATAGTCGACGACGACAATCGGGGCGCCGAGTTCGGCCTCCAGCGAAGGGTTGGCCTGCCGTCAATTAGCAGCCTGCCAGGAAGTCCTGGGTAGAGATGTGCACCTTTCTTCCGAAGATCTTGACTTCATGCTTCCCGGTAGCTTTGATGGCGGCCACAATGGTCCGGCCGAGGTCACCGGTGCCTCCTGCGACTGCGACAACTACCATGGCTTCTGATGCTGGGTGAGGAGTGTGGAGGTTCTGGATCAAAGCTAGGTCCAAGAGGATGAGAGGAGTTGAGAGAGACGAGTCGCATGTTACTTGGGCATTCTGATTTCTAATATGGACCTGATGTTCCCCTCATCTGGCATGTGCCCGGGCTCGGGCTCGGGGTCTCGGGAGCGGAATCGCATCCGGGCCCCGACGCGCCCGACAAGCTGCGTGGCGATCAGTGGATCTTGTTGCTCCGAGACATACGGAGTACGGGAGTTGATTAGCAATCGCATCAATGCGGCGCTGCAATGCTACGTCGATCGGAACTGTCTAAACTCTAAACTTGGAGCAGTTTACTTGTCATGCTGACAGTATAAATACGAGATACGAGTCTAGTAGTCGAGCTTGGACGATTCTAAGAGAGAGGTGAAATTCCAGTCCAACGACGCAGCCATGAAAGCCATCCTGAAGTCTCATGTACCAAGTCCACCCAACTTGAAGCCTGTTTCATCAGCACTGGTCCAAGCCGTGCCATTGTCACTATAATTGAGCCCAGCTCGTACCTTACGGGAACTCTTTTTCGGCCGGTTCCGAGATTGAGGTTGGGTTTCGCTGAGCTTTATCAGGTACGTGTGACTGGTAGAATGGTGTGTCGTGTATAGCAGCGCCAAGATATGGACCAGGACCAAACATGGGAGCCGAATTTTCTCTTATTAACCAGGGCTATCTCCAATCCATCCGTTAAATCATATCAGCGGCAATGCCAAGTTTAAAGCTTGTCTGCTTAGGATCTTATTACAGAGTTCTATACACTCGGTTGAGTCAGCTTCTGTCACTATGTGTAAGACACACTAGTGGCTTTGTAAGGCCCAAATCCCACCGCGTTGAACGAAAATTGAGCCTTCCTACTTACATAATGCACTACTAAACGACGCCATTCCCGGCATCGGCACATCTGTCATGATGATGATACGCAAGGACCAGCCGCCCATATATAACATGTCAACTACACATGCCTCTCTTGACAGCGGGATGTCTCCGGGAACTGGGACCAGGGCTTTAACTAAATGCGAGAATGGCAAGCCCTACTCATCGGGGGTCGAGTTACGACGGAGATGTCGAGTCCAGACAGCCGGCTGAACTGGCACCAAACCCGGAGCCTATTCCACGATATCGCCGCGACACCCATCCATTCGCCGGCCGGTTGGGGGCTAATCAGGCATTTACCCTCGAGGGGAGAACTTCAGAAGATGAAAAGCTGCTGGAGCAAGAACCGGATGCGACTCCGCATATGCCATTTCGAGAGTTGGTGGATCTGCGACCAATCTCAAATGTACACCTGTGGAAAGCAGCCCTGATAGAGGGAATTGGTAAACATATCTGAAAGCTCTTCACTGCAGTCTATAGCTGGTGTTTACCATCCAACAGGTTCATTGATGTTGGTATACATCACTACATGGGCCAGCCTCTCGCCAGACGTTATTCCAACCAAGCCCACCGCACAGCTCGGCAACTTCAACAATGCTGCCTTTATCGGCCCTCTCATAGGCGGCATCACCAACGTCATCTTCGTTTCGCTCTTTATCTCATCCTTTGGCGCAGTCTCTGGTGCACACTTCAACCCGCTCATCACGTTTGCGACTTTCTGTGCCCGGCTTTGCTCGCTGCCCCGATTGATTCTGTATGTCACAGCTCAAATCGGAGGCAGCGCACTAGCTGGCCTGTTGATCAGAGCCAGCTACGGAAGCAGAGACTTCAAAGCTGGCGGGTGCTGGCTTTACCCCGACGTCGTTCCCGTGGGAGAAGCCTTTGTCGTTGAGCTTGTCGCGGCAACTATTCTCTTGTTCCTCGCGTTCGGGCTGGGTCTGGACCCGCGACAGGCTCAAATTGTTGGCCCAACGCTGGCGCCGTTCCTCGTTGGACTTAGCTTTGGGACTTTGGCTTTCGCGACTGCGTTTACGAGGTACGGTATGGTGGTGCATCTTTCAACCCTGCTAGGTGCATGGGCGCCTTTGTTGGTAGCAGGTTTCCATCGTGGCATTGGATACACTGGTATGTGAACATGCCGGTTATCTGGTGCTCAAGGGCGTTGAAGCTAACTGGTCTTTCTAGGGTGGCAGATGGGATTGCGTGTATCATCCATGGGATTTGCTACTACTTTATTCCTCCTTGGATGAAGGAGACAACTTGAGAAAGGAACTTGGCCTGTTTTAGACGGTAAACTTATAAAGGTTGAACCATATTTGGCCTGTTTACTGGGTAAGGGTCACACTGGAGTGGTATATGTGGTGGGAAGGAAGAAGACAACATTTGTGCCTTGGTGTATAGTTCCATCTACATGGTGAGGGGCTTACACGCCCTTCTATGCTACGACAAAGGCGTCAAGATAACATCACCTTCTAGTTGTGTGTAAAACACGACGGTTGGCACCTCAATCGACTAATGTGCCTCGTTTCATGCTGGTGCAGTTTCTATGAAGCTGATAACATATCACCCTAGTTCTGAATACATCAAGACTACCTTCATTGATAAGAAGCTGAGAATACATATACTCGCTACCAAGCAATACGCTCTATCATTAGATGACTACGGCAACATCAATAACTCGTGCACCCCCACGATAACTATTTCGCATTAATGTCCACAAGAATCTTGACTTGATTGTCCTTGTCGTGGATTAGCGCCTTGATACCATCCTCCACAATGTTCTCAAGCTTGATCTTTCCTGTGATCATCTGACTGGGCTCAATTGCGCCTGCATGTCCGTCAGCAATAGTCCGTAGTGACGCATGAAATATGCCTTCTTACCTGTGCCAAGATGGTCGATAACGGCCTGAAAGTCTTTTGGCTGGTATCCTAGAACCGACTTGTAGGCGCTTTCTTTCCATGTAACCCAGTTGGGGTTGAAGGGGATTTCCTTTTCCCAGATAGCCACGTTGACCACGGTGCCTTTGGTCTTGACGACCTCGCAAGCGGTCTTTATGCTGTGTGGTTGTTAGAACAGGACGCAGTACTCTCGGAAATAAGGACACCTGCCTTGCGGGAACTCCTGCGCAGTCAAAAACAACATCTGCACCTTTACCATTGCTCAAGCCCAGAACGACTTGTTTGACGTCTTCCTTGATCGGGTTCACCACCCGCGCTGCACCAAACTGTTTAGCAAAGTTCTGTCGAGATGCAGCAACCTCTGAGAGAAAGATGTCCTTGACGCCCTGGGCCTTGAGGCACAGGATCATGGCGAGTCCGATCGGGCCACCGCCAATAACCAACACTTTGGACTCTGGGTTGATCTCTGGCGCTGCGGTCGTGGCATGCCATGAAACAGACAATGGCTCAACGAGCGCTCCGATCTCGAGCGAGAGGTTGGGAGGCAAAGGGAAGACGTGCGTAGCGCTGACGCAGACTGCCTCGCTGAGGCCGCCGCCGCCGCCACTGAGGCCGACAAAGCCGCCAGTATGGCAGACGTTCTCAGCGTGGGTGTCGCAGGCCGCACAATGTCCGCAGAAGATGGTGGGCTGGATGGCGCATGCTTGGCCGACCTCGAAGCCTGTGACTCCCGGGCCGACCTCTAAGATGGTGCCTGAGAACTCGTGGCCGAGGGTGACGGGGATAGTCTCGCCCGTGACGGGATGGGGGGTTGTGGGGCAGAAATTGGCGCCTCCGAGGTACTCGTGGAGATCTGTCCCACAGATGCCAACAAATGCTGGGGCGATCTAGTGTGTGCTGAGCAATTGGCAGCTCCTGATCGTTGCTCTACGGACTCACCTTGATTTGGCCCGGGCGAATCGCAGGCTCGGGGATGTCCTCAACGCGGATGTCCTCCTTGCCGTAGTACCTGGCTGCTCGCATGGTGCTGGAATGAACCGAGTGGTTTGGTCTGATTGTTGGTCTTGGGGAGTCCATCGGCTCGGCTGCCTCGCCTTATATATGTGCCGAGCTCATCATTCGACTCGATATGTCAGCGCATCGGCCCACTGAGTGCGGGGTGCAGCGATGATCTTGCTCGTCTTCACCTCCTAGTCGACATCTCAAAGATGGAAGACGCAGGATCCTGGTCTAGCTTCACTTGGATGCGGGGATAAGCTTACGGCGGCTGTGAGACGAGCCGATCCTAGCACCAATTGTCAGAGCCGATCCAAAGCCAGATGTGGCCTTGACGAGTTAAATATCCGTTCCAAGTATCGAAAGATATGACTGACTTCCTGGAGAGCATGTGTATCATCGTCTGGGCTACAACTACACCCACGTGTCGTGTGTCTTGGCTGTAATCACAGCATAGCCCTGTCTGTCTCTCATACTCGCTTAAACACCTACCACGTCTATCAGCAGAGAAGTTAATTGGGGATATGAGTCGAGTTCCAGGCTGTGGATCTTGGTGTTCGGCTTCACCTTGGCTCTGTATGCATCTATCGTGATCGGTACTCTCGTCACGACAGTATGCATGCCCGCCACAGTGTAGGTCTGCTAGTGGGATGGAAAAAGATTTGAAATAGAGTGGCGGTATCAATAACTTTAGAATCGAATGCGCTTTAATTCACAGCGTGTTTAAATAGGCCAACAGCATATATAAGACGGTCGTCCGTTTCCTGTATACAAGAACTACAACTCGGCACCAGTTACAGGAATCTATTAGCAGATATATAAGGTCTTCCTTGGGGAACCGATAGCTGGAGAATCTTTAATACCCTCTATAGCTGATTGGGGGAGGCAGGCAGGTGTATTGAAAGCTATCAAGTATGGCTGCATATCTTACCCGTCACTCATGATCAGCCATAATCTTGACGGCGTCGTCTTCACAATAATGCTGACATCAGAGTCTTATTTCCGCAGTCTAGGGAAATGGAAGCCGGCCGTATCCCTTTACCAGATATTATGCTCCATCATAGTGTGCGACACCCACTCCGTATCGCTATTAGCGATAGAGTTTGCCAGGTCAATCATCTGCGCAGTAGTGAACCACGCGTCCATTCCAAAGTCATCCATCCCCGGAAGCATCGAAGCCAATGTCTCATTATCATCATTCGGGTCATTCAGCGGCGGTGTTGCGCCGTCTTGTCTCTCGGCCATTGAGTCCCCGATGAGCTGATCGTCGATGGGGATGGGAGTTTGTCCCGTCCGGTCTCGAGGCAAACGACTGAGCATATCGTCCAGCTGCTGAAGCTCCGATCGTCGAAACACGGCGATAAGATTTCCCTTGCCGACAAACTCGTTGAGAATTGCATACGACTTTTGGCGGAACGGTGTTTCGTGTTCTAGGAACCTTGGGTCGAGAACCGGTGCGATGAGGAGGTTCAGGCTGGACACGAAGAGAGATTCGAGATCGAATGGGAGGAAGGTCTCTAATACACACAGAACAGTCAGTATATTACTGTTATGCGAGAATCGCAGTAGGCTTACCAAGCAGACCTTGGCTTTGCAAGCAGCCAAGAATATTGATCATTTGATAGGACGAGTCGATGCACATCTTGATTAGGTTCCAGACAGTCTGAGAGGAGTTGAGTGCGTCTGTAATAGACTCTGGGGTCTCGAATCGGATCTTAAGGAAGCACAGCAGTAAGGGCCGCGTCGCAAGGACGATGCACTATATGGCTGTTATCATCCCGTCCTTATACTTTATGTAATCGAATCACTTACCTGATGGTAGAGAAGATGTAGATACGCCGAAGTCCTCGGGACCCCGTTGACCGCCTTGTCCGTACCCAGAGGAAATTGCTGCTGAAGCTCGTCGGCTAGAACAGCAATGTCCTCGAGTAATTTCTTTGTGTTGAGCAGGAACTTGTTGTTCAGGCGCCCATTAACCCCGTATACACCTGATGATCAAGCCGTCAGCGGAAGGAATCATCAACAGATGGATATTGCTCGCCTCTACCAACCGAGGCAATGCTACGGCAAAGTCGAATCTGCATGTGCAGAGCTGCCACTCGCTGTGACGAGCCGGAGAAGTGCGGAAGCTGAGGGTGAACATCGTCATCTTGGATGGACTGGGGCAAACCCATCAGCGAAGTCATTTCGCGGTCCAACACGTAAACCGTCCACCATATTCTGCGGCTTCGCTCGACTATATGCTCTCCGAGGTGCTCATGTGGCATGTCTGTGTGCATGCCCTGCCCGAGGGCTACCCTCATGGCTTGTCCAATCTGCGTGGGATTAGCTGAGATGCATAAGCTTAGGGGCTGAAAGACGCACAAAACAGTGGGAGGAGTGCCGGTAGTCGAGGCATTGGAAGTATAAAGCAATGCAGCATAGTATTTCTGTGGATATAAGTGGTTCATACACGAGTATGTGAATGCTTGGCAGCAGTCGGAGTGCGGTGACAAAGTAATCGGCACCAGGTGGTCGTTTGGCTTGGTAGTTGTTGTTCTCGGCGATGGCCTTGCCAAAGGCTAGGATAAGGAGTAGGTGGATGTAGCGAAGATCTGCGACGGCGATATGGCTGGTCGGGTCGGCATAAAACGCATGCAGATAGTGTGTGAAGGTGTCTTGGTCGAACAAGTGGAATACCTGGCTACAATGGAATTTGACGGTGTTGATCAGGTACACAGCGTGGTCCAGGCTCGGCATGATGGGAGGGTCAGGGGCCGGGGTGATGCGAGAGCCATCCCATCCAAGGTCGTACGCTGAGCCATCGAAGAGGAGGCTGTCGGTGGAAATAGGGCTCTGGTGGATGTATTCGTGCGTGAGACTGAGCACTCGACGGCTGAATGACCAGTTTGAAGAGGTTCCAAGGTAAACTAATGGGTGTTGGACATGTTCGGTGACGATGTTGGGGATGCTCACATTCTCTACCCTCCGCCGATGTCATAAACTTGGACTGTCCAGCCGCCAGAGGATTTATGAGAGCTGAAGCTACCGCGTCCAGCCCATATCTGCTATTTGTTCCGCTGTAGTTGCCCAACAAGGAGTCTTCAACCGATGAGGGGGCGGCAGAGATATTCCCTCTGGGCGAGGACAGGCGCGCGGCGTTGTCGACTATTTAGAGGTGAGCGACCGAAGGAAACATCTTGATCTGAAGATCCGTACCTTCATGGGGCGCTCCGCCAACCTCTATACTTGCGTCGAGAGGGCCAGGTGTCGCATACTCGTAGTCGGCAGCACCAGCTCGCCCCTGGCTGTGTGCGGCCTGTTGCTGCAAGTCGAGAATGAAGCTACGAGAATGAGGAAATCAACACGTCATTCCAGAAGAGAGGAATACGCCCAGAAAGCCTACCCTCGTGTGACCAAGATCTTCTGGTCGCGCTGGTCAAACTCGCACGACAATTTGCGCTTCTTGCACGCGTCGCACGGGTGTGAACCCGAGCATTTGATCTTTTGCTTGCGGCAACGCGAACAGCTGGGGTTCTTCTTGTCAGTGGATGTGCAGGGTTGTCTTGTATTGTCTTACGCATTATCGGATCTCCTGGATACACGCCCTCGTCGGGTGTTTGGGGGATCAGAAGTACCAGACACTCTTCTTGTGTGCGACGAGGAGCTCCGCGGCATGATAGCAAGCTTGGATAAGGTCTTGAGTCTGGAAGAATGAGTTTGAGGGTCGGGAAGAAGAACGGTCTGGCTTCAGCTCACAGTTGAATGTCTCTGACGCAGAGTCACGAGATTGTCAAAATTTGGTCTCGCATTAGCTCCAAAACTATATGCGGGGTAGAGGACGAAGTCGGCGGCCCTTATCGGCCAGTTATCGGGCAGGACAAGGGTTATGTGTCGCTTCTGATATGGGTGAAAGTAAGTTATGGATATTGGAGATGGTGGCGCTAGAACGCCGAGATGGACTAGAATGCCTGAGCACCGTGCGGAGCTGACTGGGTTGAACTGCATGGGCTTAATTGCTACCTAGTGAGTTGTCCCAAGCTGACAGGGTATTCAACTCCTTTCTCACCGACACGTGGATCCTCTCTCTTGTTGTGTCCTGCAAAGATCTACTGTACGGTGCATTCAACAGTCTTTGGCAAGGCTCTGTCATCAGATCAACATGGCTTGTCTGAGCGCCCAGTATATGCAACCAATCAAGACTACGCTCAGTTCAACCGGCCCTTTACGCGGTCTGTCCATGACTCTTTCAGATCCTTCTCCACCTCGCCCGCCTCCTTCATCAAGGTCTTGACACTCTGCTTCACAGCATCTCCTACAGGCTCGTAGGGATGGCGAGGCGCAAGCTTCTCCTCTGCACCCTCGATACCTGCCAGCTTGGCTGAGTAGGTAGCAACGGCATACTTGGTGGAAGCAACACCGCTCTTGCAAGGGCTCTCGGCCAGAGCGGCGATTCTTTGCAGCTTCAAGGCCTCCTCATACTTGCCCTCCTTGTACAGGGCGTAGATCCTCGATGTGAGCGTGGGGAACACGTTGGCGAACGCGGCGACGCATCCCACGCTGCCAGCTGCCAGACCGCCGATGAGGAAATCAGACTGGCCGCCGTACGTGGAGAACTCATCAGGCGAGAGAACAGCTGCCAATCGGGTGATCTTGCCCACGGAACCACAGGTGAGCTTGACGCCCACAATGTTGGACCTGCCGGTAGGATGCGACGATTTGCTCTCCTTGAACATCTGGACGATGGACTCGGAGTCGATGTCGACCCCATTGCACACTCCAGGGAAGTTGTAAATGATGACGGGCAGCGGCGACTTGAGGGCGACCTCGGCGAAGAAGCGCTTGACCACGCTCATGGTGGTAGCCTTGCCAAAGTAGGCCGGGGGGAGGACAAGAAGATAGTTGGCGCCAGCCTTGGCGGCGTCCTCGGCCAGCTGAAGAGTCTGCTTGGTGGAATGGGCGCCCACGCCGGCCATCAGAGGGAAGTCCGGGCCAACAGTCTTGCGAGCCAGAGCGATAAGCTCGTAGCGCTCTTCTCTTGTGAGGAGGAAAGCCTCGGCATTAGAGCCCATGACGATGAGGCCGTTCAGGCCAGAGTCGGCCAGGTGGGCATAGTACTTGGCCTGGGCAGCATGGTCAGGCTGGTCGGTAGCATGGTCGAAAAAGGTGACTGCGGGACACCACACCCCTGGTGAGGGGACGTGGGGAAGCGTGGAGGCTGGGATTTGGGAGCCCATGGCGACGGAGGTTATGCGCTTTGGCTTGAGGATTCCGGCAATGAGTTGGGTAGGGATATGTCTTGTGTAAATATGTCAAATCGATAATTCAGTTTTCAAACCCAAGGCCGAATAACGCAGATACTCCTCATCTGGAGTGGGGTTTGCATCGCAACGTGGCTCCGATGGTAGATGGCGCTCCGAGACAGGCTCCGAGACAGGCTCCGATGGGACACCTCCAATCGACCCGGTGGATCGGAAGGGCTCCCGGTGGCCGAAAAGATGTGACGGTAGCAATTGATCCAATCATGTTTCTCCAAGCATCGGAACATTCCCCCGAGCTCCAGTCTTTCTCCTCACTGTGGGAGGTTGGAGTAAACTATGGAATTACTCTCCATGTACTTGGCAAACTACCGTGGGAACTTGCAAGGTCGTACCCTATGCATGATATCTCGATTATTGCCATTCAAGATATTTGTAAACATGGCGTTTCTAGAATCGAATTGGGCAACTTTAGACGGCGCATGCAGCGTGGGTCGAGCCTCACATATGCCTGCTTTAGCGTGTGATAGCACTTAAGAAGGAAAAGAGCCAAGCTACAATACAGTATAGAACATACTTCCAAGAAATATCATTTTAATTTTACTCTTTACCGAGTGGGACGTACCGGACGCCGGTTCTTCAACACCTGAATCTCCAGGGTAAGCCCAGGTGTTCATCTTGGCATTGGGAGAGTAGTAAGAGTGGACCAGATATGTCTCGCAACATTGGACTGTTAATTAGATCCTCTCTATGAACCGAAAACCTTTAAACTACCTCTATACATCCATTTTAGAGCTTGGCCTTCTCCGTCGGCAGTAAATCAGCAAGCTCTCTGGTCGTTCCAAGTCGCCAGCTAACAGCGGCGCCCCAGTCACCCTTGTCATCTGTGGAGGGAGTCTTCCACCGCCATCGAGCCACCGGCTGCTTACCATCGGCCGAGCAAAGGAGGCTCACCACCCATTGACCAAAAATAGGCGTCATCTTGAATCCATGACCGCTATCTCCCGATAACATGATAACTGAAGAGGAGGTGTTGGGGACGTAGTCGATGATGAAGTCGGAGTCTGCTGTGTCGGCGAACCAGCAGAGAGACTTCCGGACAAACGGCCGGTCTGCGAGTTCAGGAAGAGTCTGTCTCAGGAGTTCCCGAAGCTGCTCCTCATCTTCCTCTGGTAAAAAGGCACTATCGCTGAGGCTAGGAGCATGTGAGACTCCGGTCTTGGGATCAGTGTTGACGATACCGCCACCCATAGGACACATCTTCAGGAGGTTGGTCTTCGGATCCGGCTCAAAGAAGAATCCGAGGTCGCGGGCGTAAGTAACGGGGATGCCACGCAGAGCAGAGGTCTCATCGTCGGTCAAGTGAACGTGCGAAACGGACCAAGACTTGGCTACGAGCTGCTTGCCAATTTCAGGAATAAGCCTGCCGCCAGCAGCACCGGCAGCGACGATGATCAACTTGGCGGGATAGAAAAGACCAGCCTGTGTCTTGACGCCGTTGGCTTTCCGTCCCTTGAGAGACTCTTCGTAGACAATCTCGGAGACAGCTCCGGCGCTGCCCAGAATGAACTTGACGCCTTTTGCCTTTGTGGCAAGGTAGAGAGATCGCAGGGTGTTGCTTGAGTGCGCATAACCGTCGAGCTTGTTCAGGTACCCGTGCCAGCCGGGGAAGGGGTTCTGCTTGTATTGCCAGCAGGCATCTCCAATGTCCTTCTTCTCGTTGATGTGGACAACCGAGGGCTTGATCCGCGAGTCACGCTCAGCGGCGGCTTGGAACCGCTTCAATGTGTCCAAGGCTTCCCTGGGCGCTGAGCCTGACACGCAGTGCAGGAACCCGGTCTGGTGGAAGTGCGGAGCAAAGAGAGGAGTTTGCCAAGCGTCAATGGCTTTCTATAGATACATTGGTTAGCGTTGATGACTCTCCCAGCGGGTGGCAGACCACTGCGGTGATGCAGACTTACCAGAGTCAAATCTGTGTAGAAAGTGTCTTCATATTCAGCTCGGACGATCTTGTTGAGATCATTGGCCGCTGAGTAGCGGGAGGGGATCTCGTCGTCCTTGTCGAGAACGGTAATATCCTTGAACCCGGCCTGGAGCAGATGCAACACCGTAGAGAGGCCGAAAGCACCACCGCCCACGATGAGAATTGGCTCAGACTTGGAAACACCCATGATATTTGTGTGGGCTTGTTCTTTTGGATCTGCCGTAGTGCAGATTATCTAGAAGTCGTATCTCGTTGTAATGTCATATGATGGTCAACTTCTCCGGCCAGTCCGTGTTGACATGGACCGGTTTGACCCGCTCATGATCGGCATATTCCCCGGATGAGGCAGAAATAGAATGGTCTAGAGTTGAATGGTGGAGAACTAGAACGAGGTTTGACAAGCGAACGGCTCGCTTCCCGATCACTCTGAGTAGGGTCCGGGAGACCTCCCGAGACCGGTTACTATCGACTATTTGACAATTTGACAATTGGAGGTGATCAATTGTCAATGCTCACATGGAAGAGCCGCGTGATACTAGTCGCTAATTTTAGCGGGTTATTATTCGGTCAATTCGTTGTGCTGATACGCCACTTGAACAACCTGGATTGATACTGCGGAGTAGTCGCTTCGCGCGAGGTTAGCGTAGCCGCTCGATCAAACGGACAGTGTGAATTCGACATTTATTCTCACGATCTTAGATGGAGTGTTTTGTTGACGTGATGACGAAATAGAGCTATCTTTTGGACGTAAGTATTGCCCGAGGATGAGGCCATCGCCAATGCCTTGCCGTTGCTATCCGGCCAAGTGGAACTGGTGCAGTAGTCTTCACCTAGTAATATCTTGATCTTAATTTTACACGCTACGTTGGCCACAATATTGAGCCTCGATATGCTTTTCGAGCCATAAATGACATCCAGCTAGGAAAAAAAGACCTGGTTGTCAAGTTGTTCCAGTTATCTTCTAGAAGTTAGGAACTTGAAAGCTAGGGCGAGCATAATTCACGGCTAATGTGCTGAGACAACTTCCAGAATCTGGCCCGTTTAGAATGAGGAATTACCACTATTGGGAGCCTATATTGTGTCTCTAGGATTTACATGAGACAGCGAACGTACCCCAGTAAACGAACGACTCACGAAAGATCACGGTGCAGCGATGATATATACGATTGAATTTTGTGCAAGATTTTGATTGACGCTTTCATTAACACCAAACCCGAGCTTTTCGTACACTTCTATATGCCACGCGCTAAATCTACTTGTTGCTAGGATAAAGGAATTCTGTCTGCTGAAAGAACTCCTCTTTGACGAGCCGGGGAGAAACAAACCGTCGGAGCAAGTCTGGGCTACCAGCACGGTCGTTGGTACCTGAGCTGCGGGCACCACCAAAGGACTGCTGGCCGATGAGGGCGGCAGTAGTCTTGCAGTCTGGAGAAATAACCTGTCAGCATCATGAAGCAAGAGTTTGTTGCGGTAGGACTCACTGAGGTAGAAGTTTCCGGCAGAGTAGCGGAGAGTGTCCTCGGCCTCCCGCAGAGCAGCCCGACTGTTGGCAAAGACAGCTCCAGTCAGAGCCAGACCGCCTCCATTCTTGTCAATGTCCTTGAGAAGGGGTGTCCACTCGGCATCAGGGTAGACGTGAACAGCGAGGACAGGGCCGAAAATTTCCTCGTTGAAGAGCCTGTGGTTGGGAGAGTCAACCTGGTAGACTGTGGGCTCGACGTAATAGCCGACGGAGCCATCATACTTGCCGCCGGCAATAAGTTTGACGGAAGGGTCTTTGTTGCTCTCGTCAATGATGGACTTGATCTTCTCAAACGATCGGCCATGGATAACGGGACCCATGAAGGCCTCAAAGTCCTTGTCAGGGTTGCCGACGGTGATCTCCTTGACGCCAGCTTGCAGGCCAGCAAGGAACTCCTGAGCTCTGGACTCGGGCACATAGGCTCGGGAAGTAGCCGAGCATTTCTGGCCCTGGTACTCGAAAGCGCCGCGGATAGTGTGGTTGATGGCGTTGGGGATATCGGCGGTAGGGTGGATGAGATGAAAGTTCTTGCCGGAGGTCTCGCCGACAACTCGGGGGAAATCGCGGTACTTTTTCTCAGCAATTCCTTGGCCGATCTTGCCGTAGATGGAGCGGAACACATCAGAAGAGCCGACAAAGTTCAGGCCGGCAAACTCAGGGTGGTCGAGAACAGTCTCGGTGATCTCGGCCGCATCGCCGGGCACAAACTGGATGACATCCGCGGGGAGGCCAGCCTCCAAGAGGATCTTGTAGATGATGGTGCTAGGGTGGACGTTGTACTGCGAAGGCTTCCAGAGAACAACGTTGCCCATGATGGCCGGGGCGATCAAGTTGCCACCGATGGCGGTGAAGTTGAACGGCGACACGGCGTAGATGAAACCCTCAAGCGGACGGTAGTCAAGCCGGGTCCAGATTCCGTCGGTGCCGCGTTCATGCTGCTTGGAGAGGATCTCAGCGGCGTAGTGGCAGTTGAGGCGGAAGAAATCGGCCAGCTCAGCAGCGGCGTCAATCTCGCCCTGCCAGACATTCTTGCCCTGGCCGAGCATGGTCGAGGCAATGAGCTCATACCGGTACTTGGTGGTGGCGAGCTCAGCAGCCCGCTGGAAGATGGCGGCACGGTCCACGAAGGGCGTCTGCTCCCATGACTTCTTGGCCTTGAGCGCGGACTCGATGGCGGCCGAGACCTGCTCCTTGGTGGCGAGGGGGTGGTTGGTGAAGGTGACGGCGTGCTCGGCGGGGAGGACCTGGTCCTCACTCTTGGAGATCTTCTGTGAGACTCCGTTGAAGAAGATCTCGCTCTTGAGGGGTAGCTGAGACCGGAGCTTCTTCAGGGCCTCCTCCACCTTGGCGCGCTCGGGGGAGTTCTTTATGTATGTGGGCTGTACAACGTGTTGGCAATTGCATTTCATTTCAGAGTGAATCTTGACTTACGTTGGGCTCGTTTCGGGCGCGGGGCAGAATGAAAGGAACAGTGGTAGAACTGTTTGCCCGCTTCTGAAGGCAGATGCTGGGGGGAGTGATGCGAAGTCCCCGGTTCATGCGTCCCTTTGACGCCAAAGCTCTGACTGAGGCCATTTTGGTGGTGGTGGTGAGTGAGGTTGAGGAGATGTTCGTACTGAAGCCTGAAGAACACCAGCACTTTGAGTTGCGAGCTACCTTTCTTATGCTCCCTCTAGCTCAAAGTTTGTCATGTCGGAGACTCTGCCGACGACTAGCGGATACCTTTGCCGATCTAGATAACCCCTCACAGACAAGACAGCCACCGGGGGTGTGTGGAGATATCACAAGACCACAAACCGACCCTGGTAACGCTATGGAAGAGCCGCATATGCTCCATTTGGCGGGAAACGGCCCGGTAGCTCGAGTCGGGGTGGGGTTCCGTTGTCGGACACGCTGTGTAAGAGCCGAGGGGAGCCGTATCGGTGCTGATACTACTGAAGCTGAAGGACAGCACTGTTGCTCGGGGCTGCTGCTTGAGACTCTCGCTCATTCTCCAACGGTCCAGCGTGACGATGCAACAACAAGATATCTCGGAAAATGGCTACAACCGCAGTTATCTCTGGAAACCGTTGGCTGGAGACGTGGCCGCAGCCGCCATCTCGGCAACATTAGTCGCGCCAGCAATTACGATAATTGATAGGTTTGTTGTGAAACCCAACTGGAAGTAACTGACGCCTGATCAATTCCCAGGTCGTTAGTTGAGAAGGTTTCCTTCAATCGACCCCTGCGATATGGAATGCGACTTCATAGCGTCTGCGCTCTGGAGAGACCAGGCCGCTTCGTCTTTGGCCGTCCGTTCGGCATTGTCTGGGCTCTATACGCGGCGACATATGCCGTCTCAAACTCATCAGACACTCTGGCCCATGAGTTTCACAGAGCAGCTGTCGGGACAATCACGTTCATCAGCACCATGACGGTCAACGTCCCGCTTGGAGTCTGGAAAGACGTGCGCTTCGCCCAGATGTTCAGCGCCACTCCCACGCCGAGCAAGAAGGCAGTGCCGGACATCAGGCCGGGGGTCCCAAAAGCTGCCGCCACGGCATTTCTTCTGCGAGATGCCATCACCATCTTTGGCTCCTTCACCATGGCGCCGTGGCTCTCGACGCTCATCCCCGATAGCATGTCTTCCAACCCGCACTCCAAGGCCATCATGTCGCAGCTGACGGTGCCCATATTTTCGCAATTCGCGGCAACGCCTGTGCATCTTCTTGGACTGGATCTCTACGCTCGGCCGCGTGGTGTTCCTTGGGTGGAGAGATCTGCACAGATCCGACGGGATCTTTTATCTGCAACAATAGTCCGCTCTCTTCGAATCATTCCAGCATTCGGGTTTGGCTGTGTTGTAAATATGGAAAGTCGTTCATGGTTTCATAAATTCTTTGACAAGTTCTAGAATGTTCACCCATGTTGTAGCGGAAAAGGGTGTTAGTGGATAGATATTTGTTTGATATAATCACGAGCGTCACATTTCCCCAATGAATTGTATAAAGCTGCTCTAAGAAGTGCTCCTCGTGTCGTTGACGTGCGTCACTGTCTCCATGAGGCGAGCAACAGTAACAGCCTCGCGCAGGGCACGGCCAAGATGGCCCCGAACTCCAGCCTCCTCCAAAACCATGACTCCAGCGATCGTGCATCCCTCAGGAGAGGTTCCTTGGTCCCTCAACACGCCAGGATGCATGCCGCTCTGGAGCATCTCCGCCGAGCCCTTCATGGACTGGTAGATCATAGTCTGAGCGTCACCTCTTGGAACACCAACTGCAACAGCAGCATCGATGAAGGCGTCGCAGATGATCGCCCAGAATGCGGGTGTAGAACCTCCCACGGCGGTTGTCGCATTCATGAGCCTGGGGTGAATCTCAACTGTTTGCCCGATGCTCTGGAAAATTGACTTGGTCAACTGGAGGTGCCCATCAGGCAAGACAGGCTCAGTGGGCGCATTCTCGATGGCGATGAGACCTTGAGAGACCATGGATGCGATATTTGGCAGTGTGCGAACCACCCACGCTCGGCCAGACTGGTTCTCTTTGGTGTTTTCACTTCCGTAAATCGTCTTCTCAATCTTTGCCTTTGTCCAGCCGGCGGCCACGCTTATCAGCAACTTGTTGGATAGCGCATCGCGGATACCGTCTTGTGTAAGCACAGCCTCGATATCGGCTGGGTCGACACCGAGGATGACAACGTCGGACTGTTGCACAGCCCTGACATTCTCACCGCGAGAAATCGTCAGTATGGTGCTGTAATCGGAGAACTGCTCTGTGAGCTTTTTCTGAGAAGCTTCTGATCGCACACATGCGATGAAGTTGGTAAAGGGTAGATTGCTTTTGCCATCCCGGATAGCAGGGAGAAGGTTCTTCACAATGGGTGTTGTGATGTTTCCTATTCACAACTTGTTAGAATCAATGAGCTTCCACGGATGATGTACGGGATGCTTACCCGTTCCAAGGATGCAGAGCGTAGCATTGCTCAGAGTAGACATGTTTGCGTCTTGTCGGTGGAATATGGCTCAACGCTGCGGCTCACCGAAATGGCGGTCTCAAGAGATGAGACGAAAATTGCCGAAAGGTTCTGTACAGAAATAGTATAGTGAAGCAAAAGCAGACCAAGCCCTGGATGGAAAGCTCACGACACGCCTTGCAGATGGATGCAGATGCGTGAGGGGTACGGGAGGGCTACCGACGATGGACATGTCAACTCCGCAACAAGTGGGACCATGGAAGACTACGGGACCCCTACCGGGCTATTTGGACGCCACTGAATGAAATGAAATGCAGCATGAACAAGACAGGATCACGATTGATGTATGTATGTGGGAGATGGAGGCGAGCAATCAAGGTAGACCAGGCCACACAGAAACAAGCTTTGGCATCACGGAGATTCGGTGACGGGCAAAGTTTAATTTATAGATGTTGTATAAAAAATGCCTCGATAATGGCCATCAAGTTACTTTTATTCATCATATGCAAACTCATTTCCAGAAACAAAGTCTCCTCCAAGCCTCAGACTTCAACGCTTGATACTCGTCCCTCGTCCGCGAAGCAGCATCGCGGTTCTCCAGGCCTCGCCGTGTCAAATACGCCATGCACTCCCCCAATGTGCCCCAAGTGGAGCACTTGTAAACTTCAGGGGCCATCCCTGCACCGTCCTTCAACTTGAGCAGCCCGAAGCTCACCTCGTCCGACATTCCATGCAGCTGCGCAAACTTGACCGGGACCGTCGGCAGATTGGCCTTTGTTCGCTGCTGGTGCAGCTCGTGCGCGGCCACCAGACTCTCCTTGTTGTGGCTGGCCAGGAGCAGCATCGCCGAGGGGAAAGGCTTGTCATTCTTTCCTCCGAACCCGCCGAATTCCTGCCGGAGGACTCCTTGTGCGATGCTGTCGTAGCCGTTGTCTGTGTCTTGCTTGGTGTCGTGGATCAGAGCCCGGGGGTCGGATGCCATGTATGCGCCGCGGACGACCTTGACACCGAGCGTGAATCCTTCGTCGAGTGCGATTTGGAGATGCTTCGAAAGAGTGTCCGGGGTGCTCTTGAGGTACGCTTGATAGGTGTTGTAGAGGACGACTTGACCGTCGCGGTTGTACTTTCGCTGGAGATCCATGCCAACACGGAAAATGCCCAATTGGTAATGCTGTGATTCGGCATCGACCAGAATGTACGCCCCTCGGGATTTGCATTTTTGAGAGATTTCATCGAGGGCATCCATCAGCTGCTTGGGGAGCTCAGTGTCATCGGCGAGTGCCTGACAGACACTAGGGCCAGCTCCAGTCAGCCTAGACACTGGTCAGTACACGCTTCGAATCAAGGTAATTTCGTTTTCGACTTACTTGACAGCCAACTGGTCACCTTCCCTGAGGAGCTCGACCGTCTTAAGAGTTCCCTCGCGCCACGCCTCTATGCTCTTGTTCGACTTGGCTTCTCCCTTGCACGAGGCGTCCACGCCGAGACCGAGCTGCTCGTTGGTGTGGTGATCAAATACAGTTTCCTTGGCGTATGTGAGGATTGTTCCGCGGAAGCCCATATCCTGCAACTGCTTCATCGTATCCTGCGTCTCGACTCCCGTCTCACCGGCGCAGAATTGCTTGTAGAATGTTTGCTTCAAGACCGAGCGCAGCAAGGAATTACGCTCGATATTGAACAGGAAGGGGTTTCCTGGCCTAGAAAGCTTCATAAGGAGAGAGAGAGATGGAACTAGAAGCCATGGCCTCGAGGACACGGCGTTGATAAACAGAGATCGCCACAATACGGTAGAGGGGAGTTCTGATAAGGGGGACTCTGCGTCCCGGCTGGGTGTGGTTGCCCGAGCCGCTTCGAAGGTAGCTGAGGACGAAGAAGAATGACGACGTAGACTAAGGATGCTCTCTCTCCTTGAATCGGGTTTAGAGGCCCTCAGCAATAGAGTCAAGCTCCGGGCTGCCCGGGAACCGGACGAAGTGATGCTCCCAGGGAGAAAGGTTGACATATCGCTGATAATACTGTTTAGTCAAGGTAAAGTCTTTGCTGAGTTGATGAAAACAGATCACAGTAGCAACTTCATTATATTTTCAACTTAATCACGTCTCCTGGGCTTGATCCGTCTTACACCCCATCGGCACCCTAACCGATACTGTTGACGATAGCGGAAAGTCTGGGGAGCGGGGTAAGCGTGTAGATTGTCACATGGCATCCTGAAGGCCGTATAATCAAACGCATCTGACCGTCATTAGCATATCTATAACGAGGAGGCGTTGTGAGCTGGAGGTCTCGATCCCACGATCTCAGGGCGGAGGCTCTGCCGATGCTGCTTAGAGACTAACCCCTCGTGGGTCACTTGTCAGTCGTCACCGTCAAAGTCTCTCGTCTCCTCCCGATCTCGAACCGGGAAGGGCACCGTTGTCTTTGTCCTAGGGTGCTCTTATCACAAAGTATGTTCTAGACTGGATCTGGAAGTCGCGGGGCTTGATATGCCATGTGTCTGCTCCGTAGAGGGCGGCCTCACTTCTGTAGAATCGAGTTGCGCTAGAAGCCTATCTCCACCCCTGAATTGTCTCGGAAGTGTAATCGGCATGGCATGACAGCGATAACAAGGTTAACATTGCCGCAAAGGGGCATTGCTCACGGTTTGGAGCGGCACGCCAATGTAACCATCACAATCGTCCTTTAAGTCATGGGTTTAGTTGTCCGCCTGACCTCAGGGCCCTGCAGAAGAATCTTCGATCTCGGGACTCTATATCTCTCATGTAGGGTGAAACTACATGGAATCCTTGCTATGGCCCCTCTTGTTGTATCAAGTACCGAAGCTTCCGATGATCGAGTGGGAATGAGTCGGGCAGTGATCATCTGTTGTCCAGAGAGTGTTCCCGGGTGGAGTTAGGGCGGCGGCCCTTACACACTCGCTGGATCACGGTTACGAATATACTTGGTTCTGTAGACAAAATGTCGCGTTCATGTTCTGAGTCTCTATCTACTCAGTCTTGCTGCTGTTTCTCTACTGTACAGTTCGAACCACTTGATCCAACGATTTTGCCACGTATTCAACGTTCTTGTCGTTAAGACCCGCGAGTGATATTCTTGACGTATTCGCCATGTAGATATGATAATGGTCTGCGATTCATGTTAGCCACTCGACTTCAGCAGAGGGGCATATCCAAACCTTCTAATCTTTTGATCTGCGACGAACTGATGCCCGTGTAACCAAACATGCCAGTCTGGTTGATAATGTGCGACCAGTCTCCAGGTGTTCCCAGGCGTACCAGGCTGTCATAGAGCTTCTGGCGCATAGAGCGGATTCTCGAAGACATGGTAATGAGGTCTTGTTGCCACTGCTTGAAACACTCCGGGTTGCTGAGCACTGTAGCTGCGATTCGAGCGCCGTATACAGGAGGGTTAGAGACTGTCTGGCGCTGGGCGTTTTGCAGCAGAGAATAGACAGTGTGTTTGGTGTCTTCTGAACTCGTAACAATGGCAGTGAGTCCAACTCGCTCCCCGTACAGACCCATGTTCTTGGCAAAGGACATGCAGATGGCCGCTTCAAGACCCAGATCCTCGACAAGATAGCGAACAGCCCAAGCATCCTCGTCATAGGATCCAGAGTTGAAGCCAAGGTAAGCCGAGTCAATGATGGGGAAGATTGCATTCTCCTTGATGACTGCGGCAATCTCCTTCCATTGCTCTCGGGTAGGATCGCAACCGGTAGGGTTGTGAGCGCAGGCATGCAAGACAACTGCTGAGCGCTTATCAGCCGCCTTCAGAGCCTCCATGAAGCCGTCGTAGTCAAAACTGCGGTCCTTGTAGTAGGGCATCTTTGTGATACTGAAGCCCATTGATCTGAAGAGAAGGTCGTGATTTGACCAAGTAGGGTCGGTGATGAGAATGTTCTCAATGCCGGACTGTGCCTTTCTCAGAACGAGGCCAGCGAGCAGCAGAGAACCCGTCCCTGAGATGGCCTGGCAGGTGGCAATCTTTTAAAGTGAGCACAGGCGATAAATTCTGTCGTTGAAAACTGCAGACGTACCCTGTTCTCTTTCAGCGCAGCCGTGTCATGGAACAGCAGCTTTGTTGCCTCGTCTCTGAAGCTCTGCAGGCCCTCGATGGGCAAATACTCATGCCCAGGGTCGACTATCAACCTTTCCGCGGCCCGCACAGATGGCAAGACCCAAGGCTGGGCGTGCTCATTGCGGTAAGTGCCCTGACCAAGATTCACTTTATCGGGATTTTGATCCGCGTTGTAGCGTTTTGTAACCTCAAAGATGGGATCAGGCGGGATGTACTCCGCAGCACCGAAGACGGACTTTTGGGAGGGCATGATGGAACCGAAGGTAGAAATAACGCGTGTAGAAGCAAAGTGAGCAGCACGTAGCATGGTAAAACGGATCATCTTCCTTTGACTTGCTTTAATGTTATGGACGGGCTTTCTGTTACACCTACTTCGGCGTACGTCTCCCGGCAGTGGAGGGGGTCGGAGACGCTCCCCGGCCTCCACTACTCGGGCCGCCATCCGACTCTGCATGACGCAGTGAATGTTGGGTGACTTTGATGGTGTAATTTGCCCTGTAGGATGGGCCTTGCCACCGACACAGCTTAGCTAGCTGCTGGCCGAGAAGCTCTGGATAACGTGGCTCATACGAGTAGTCTTTTGACGCGCCATGAAGCGATAAGAAAAGGCCTGCAAGGGTATTCACTCCCTGGAACCTGCGCTCCACTGGCTCCAAGCCGATTACAGGCGGCAGTGAACGGCATCCTTAGTTGAAAGGGCGATTATGCCACCTTCCAAGTACTTGTGGGATGACAGGACCTTCTCAGGTCTGAATCCGATAGTAGAAGAGATAAAATAGTAGTTTCAAGCATAATCCTATATAAATGGCAAGGTATCATAGCATGGTATCCTGGGTATTGTAATGATCCTGGTTAACTGCCTAGACTCCGACTAGATTCTATGGACCTTGGATTGGATCTGCAGGTAAACGAGGTAAATAATCACCATCATAGCCGTCAATAATTGACATGATGACGATGGAAGTCTAGCGGTCTCTATTCCCAATCGCTTCTCAGACTAAATATTGGAGGGCAGGACCTGTTATTGTAGTCCAAAAATTCAATTCATTGCAGAACCATGACCGTTCCTTGTGGATGAATAGTCGACAGGGTCGGCAAAATCAATTCCTTATTTCAAAAGTCCAATTAAACGTTACTCACATAATAGCCAGATCCTCAAGTTTGTAGCTGATACCTGTTGTGGTAGGAGACTTATCATCTATCCGTTCAATCAAGCTAGATGTCATTCCTAACTATTTAACTTGACCAAATGCGAAAATAATGGCGTTGACCGTATCGGAGGGATTGAACATGGCAAGCCAGGCGCGGATGCCACATGGACCTCCGTGGTATGGTTTAGAGGGCATCCCAGGGTGATTTAGGTTCTCACAGTCTCCTCGGTCGTCGCGATTCACGTAAACACTCCATGGATAAGCCCATGTGAAGAACAGCGACAGAGGGACCATTTCTATGCAGATGATTAAGTTGGGAATGCCGACGTGGAGGTCAGCAAAGGTCAGTGTGTCGGTCTCGTCCAGCTTGCCAACATCGCCGAGGATCCAGAACAGAATCTGAACCGAGTTAGGAAAGTATTCCTCAAAAGGTTTTCAGCTTAAAAAGGGTGACTTACACTCTGCACAAAAGTCAAGAAGACAATGACTTTGAAGGCAATCAGCTTCATGAGGGGTCGATGATGAGCAAGGTCCGCCTTGAGAAACTTGTAGAACCGCAGGATCGACAAAACCGAGGCAACCAGGGAGACTGTCTGAATAAGGTGCAGCCAAAACTTGGGAAACTTCGGCTTGCCGCTCCATTCGCAATAGACATCAAGTGCTGCGGTGATTACGGTTGCGATAGCCACCAAAAGTGCAACAACCGGCATTTGAAAAATCATGAGCCAGCGGGTCTGAAGTGGCAATGCAAAGTCAGTAGCCGTCCTCTTGTGAAGAAACGTCGGGCCATCATACCTTGAACCACTTGACTCCATCTATCTTCTTAGTAGCAAAGAACACTTCGCGCTGATTGTGGCAGGGCGACACGTATTCGCAGAGAAGAAGGAAGAAGGATCCCAAGGCCACGCCTTCGACAAGATCTAACCACGGACGGATGTATATCGCTGCTTTCGGGAAGCAGATGGAGAGGAAGCATATCAGTGAATACATGGTGATCAGGGTACCAATGCGCATAATTCTAACGGCGAGTTAATGTCACCTGCCAAATTCTACTCAGCATTACAATTGCGGATGCTTACTTGACCTGTTCTCCTGGATTTGAAAGGTGTATGGCATGAAGTTGCTTGAAGACCAGCATGACTGTAATCGAAAACCCAGCGCATATTCCAGAAATAATCATGCTGAGGTGGTAGAAGCTCAGTCCTCCCACAACATCGTTTTGAGCATCTGGCTGTTGTTAGCAACCTTTGAAGTTGCGGCATGAATGATCTTCTTTCTCACCTTGGGCTAGAGAGTGAACAGGACAGGTCGAATCGTCGCCAGATGAACGGTAGTAAAGGAGGCCCATTTTCCCTGGAAGTGTGCTGCACCTGAAGAGCGCTGGGTTGGTGGTTTGTGATAGCAGGAGGAGATTGTGTCTCTGGAATGGTCTATGGAGCGCTGACGGCAGCCCATATTTAAGCTCCTTGACTTGGCTTGAGTTGGCGAGATGAATGAAACCGAGGAACTGCCCATGAGTAGGCGCAGCAACGAAGCCAGAAAAGCCCAACCTAAGCCGTGGCGGTTTATTTCGTACTGCCGCCCTCGAGTCGACGCGGCGACATCCGAAACTCAGGGTTCGAATTGGGATAATGGCGTCTCAGCATCCAATCAGCTTCTGCGGTCGTGATGTTCTCACCACGAAAGGCATTTGCCACCAACGTTAGCCACAAGACACGCGGGTCCCAGTGGAAGCCAGAAGCTCGAATGGAATATCCTTTTGGGAATAGTCGGCTGACACTACAATATCCATGGCACACTTAGCTTGAACCTAGAATAGTGACAGCTCGAATGAATATCAGTCTTGGGACAGTTGGCTTATCCTGCGCCACGCGAGCGTTCTTCATGCATGCTTAATCACAAGCAATCTTTTGTGACTCGGCTAGCACCTCGAATGGGATTTCCGAGGGTAGAAAACCGAGCACTTAGCCTGTGTTCAGCTAGGGTATTCACTATCCCATGTCTGAGACCTCGCGGCCATTCAAGAATGCTCTTTAATAAGACGAAGTCCTGAGGGTCTATCCCCAGGCCCATCCCAAATACAACTGCCTCAGGTTAGCCCATCCCGGTCGCATAGAGATGAAGAACCTAGAAGATAACGAACAAGACTCTTTTGGTCCGTTCAAAAGATAGACGGTGGAATAAAAGCTCATATCAACCGGCTGTTTGAAACTCTGCTTACACTTTCTCTCCCCTACCTCCACCTATTGCAACTTTAGCTTGTCAGCCTACTTATAACCTCTCCAATTGCACCGTGAATACGGTGCCGGTCCAGAGCCCCCGTAACTCTCTCAACCACGGACACAACCATAAGCCAATAAATCTGAGCGAGCGCCCGACGAGCCCTGAGACAAAGTCCCTCCACCAATTACTCACTAAACAATAGAGACTTGACCTTGGTCTCGACTAAGCCCTTCTGGACTCCAACATTAACTGCTTGCAATATTACAATGCAGATATGTCAGCATGCAGGCCGAGGTTGGCGTCCTTATATCCCCAGCCTGATTTTCATCCTGCATGTTTTTGGGCAACTCACCATCAGCATACAATCAACGTGACGGTTGACGGTAGGCTCCAACGGGGCACGAGACGCCCCGTATTAGGTCCTTTACACGCTACCTCGTCAATTTTTTGAGATGCGGCTTCTTCATAAGGATGCTCGCCCCAAGTACGCTATTCTTTCTCATACCTAGGGTGAGGATGCGTTCACGTTTGGGTATCTTTAAGCAAGTATTCATCAATATCTGGCGAACCCCAAAAGAGGCCTTTGTAATATCCTCGATACATGTGACCAAGCGAAGCGTGACGGGCTAGAATTTGCCTTGGTCGACACTTGCTGCATCGACGAGTCCGGCAGCGCCGAGTTGCCTGGGGTTATTAATTTCATGCTTGAGTGGTACCAAGAATCAGCTGCTTGCTATTTGTCCATGGAAGACGTCACACTTGAAGCAGATGCAACCATGGCAGGGCGGATAGACGTTGCAGGAGCTTATTGCGTCTCACGAATTTGTGTTCTTCGACCGTTATTGGCAACTCGTGCAAACCCGATACGAAACCGCGGAGTGACTTTAAGAGATCACCGGCATCAGCCAAATTATACTACTACAACGGCACGGTTCTTCGTGTTGTTCGAATGTAGACGCCTTGCATCATATCTCTGTATTAACCTCGTGAATGTAAAAGACAAAGCCGAGCTATTGCAACCCAGTTCCCATGATCAGACTGTTCAGTTCAGTTCACCAACATCTATCAACACGACCCAGGTTTGAATGGGAGGCGATTAATAAGAGTTGGTTATGTAGTGGCTCCTCCTTCGCAACTCCTTGCCTTTCCAGAAGAATATCCAAGGTACAGGGATAAAAGCCAGGCTGATAAACGCAAACAGGCTGCCAGCCCAGTGGATGCCCATGCTCTGGTACACTTGTATGATGAACATTGGGAACACCGCTCCCAGCGTGAACCTGATTATGCCGTTGGCGGCAAAAGCCGATGCCAAATCTGCTGGACCATATATCACGATGATATAAGCCAGAATCGACATGAAGCTCGCCATGATACCCCATCCAAAGGTGAAACCCGCCAGCACCGGCACGATCCAGTGTATAGACTCACGAGGGGCCCATGCATACCACTAAGAACACAGTCAGATGGGAGTGGGCAGCTTGGTGAGAGTTGATCACTCACAAACAACCCGATGGGCACCAACCAGCTGCCGAATAAAGCGGCATACAGACGGTGCTCTGGTGCTGCTTTGTCGCCTGTTCTAATTACTTCTTTTTGGTACACCGTCTGGTCGAAGAAGACAAACGTTGCGAGTCCGACAATAATCCCTATGTTATTCTGTCAACACTAAACTGGGGAGATGAAGACTACCATGTTGCTCATCGAGGACTGGATGACGTACCGATGATCACAGCGATATAACACAGTCCCGTTTGGCGGGTATTAAAACCATAGACGGTCGAGTATACATATGCGAACGAGCCGAAGAAGGAAAACATCATGGCGAAATTGTAGCCAGTATACAGACCTAGGAAGAGGGATACCGGCTGGAGACTTGATCAGCTATCTGATGGAGGCACGATGGACGAACAAAAACCTACTTCAATAAAACACATATACCAGGGCTTCAGCATGGCTCGGCCGATCTTCTTTAGCTCCACGACCAGACCTTGGCCCCCAGGATGGACGCCACGCTTTTTAGCTCGCAGGTAAAGGATCCTTGTTTTAGAGGTCTCAGACGTGAACAAGATTCCAACGCCGATAGGAGCCAGTATGCAAAGGATGACCCAGACCGCCCACTTCCAGTCATCGTACTGCGCGATTGAGTATGCTCCGATGAGGGGCCCCAAACTCGGCCCCAGGAAAGGGGCAAGGGTGTATGCAACGCCTACGCGGCCGACGTCCTTTGGCTCCCACATATCTGACATCGTGCCAGCGCCGACGGCCATAACCCCGGAACCACAAAGGCCCGCCAGGAACCTGAAGATGACGAGCACAGGGAAGTTATCCGAGGCCGCGGCTATGGCGTTGAAGGCAACGAGCAGGACGAAGTTGGCTCGGTAGATTACTCGACGTCCGTGGAGCTCGGAGATGGGCGCCGCAATGCAAGGGCCGAGGACGAAGCCGGCCGTATAGAGAGATACTGGGAGGATGGCGAGGGCTCGGCTCTTGTCGAACTGTTTCATGATGGCTGGAACACCAGCGACGAGCGTCGAGATACCGGTCGTGCTAATCGACAAGTTAGTAGCGGTTCACACGAAGAAGTCTTGAGAAATAGCTGTACTTACAGAGCAAAGACGTATAATGCTGGTATCACGCTGTGCATGGCCTTCTTCCACATCGGCCAGTTCATGGGATTCTCAGGATCGTTTGGCCCATCCCAATCCAGGGCTTGGATCGATTCTGGCACCACTGAGCCATCTTGACTTGGTACCTTTTCGACTGGAGTAGCTTCGGAAGCAGCTGCGGATTCGACATCCCTCTCAGGAAGAATCATGAAGTTGGCTTCCGCCATGGCTTATTGTGGGCTTGCTAGGAAGACGCTGCGCGAACCTCGTTACGTGCGAGTCACGATATAATGAGGCCGCACAAGACAATACTCGACTGGAGAAAGTTATATCGTATATCGGGAGAGGCGTTATGCTGGCGAAAAGGTGCCCAGTAGTCTGTCCGTAAGGGAAGTAGAGGTTGCAACCCTCGCAGAAGATGGTCAGCTTACTTCCTACAGCTTATTATGCATAATATGATATCCACACCTCGCAATCGCATTTAGAAACGACCAGGGATAGCGATTGGTCCTGAGTCCGAGCCTTTGAAGATCAATTGATGGCCCAAACTTCTTCCTCACTGGGGCTGCAGGAATACCCGACAGGCCATTGGAGTGGTCTCGGGAGGTTGAAAGTAAATATACTAGAGATCTTACCGAGGCCATGCTTCTTTATTGCGATATAATTCGAAGCTATGCGAAAGAAAGTTTACATCTTCTTGGGATTTGCAGACTTGGGTTTGGCTCGCTATAGCTACTGATGTATCCCAGATGCACCACATATATTGACCGCTACCTTATGTTCGGAATTCATCCTTCCGAGACAACAGCGAATCATTCGTTCTGATAATACACCATTTTCTGTTCCAATTATCCTCGCCAACTCTTGGGATTCTTCAATCCTTCGCTTCGCCATTACCCTATCGCGTAAGCGCCGAAGCAACGTGGCTAAGTGTCCATAGGCTAAACAGGTATTTAAACCAGGGTGCTTGATCCGACACACCCATGGGTTGACCAGGTTTGTCACCTTGTGTCATCCCCTACGTAGCACGGAGTAACGTTATGGGTAGAGGACGTCCCCACTGCCATCAACTTCTGTCGCCTTTCCAGTCACGGAAAAATGGCTACCAGCGCCCAACCGGCGAAAGAGAAGCCCCTCTCCTTCATGGAGAAGCTCTCGTCTGAGGTCCTCCTCTACCGCCCCTCGTCCTCTGCCGACTCCGCAGTATCCGACAGCCCCGCTGCTCCAAAGCTGATCGTCATTGCCAGCTGGACCAATGCCTTGGATGGCCACATCGCCAAATATGCCAACAGATACAAAGACTTGTACCCATCCTCTCAGATCCTGCTGGTGAAGAGCTCAAACAAGACCATCTTCGACCCCCCAGTTCTGGCCAAGGCCGTCCAGCCCATGGTCCCCGTCATCAGGGCCTGCTTCCCGGCTGATGCATCGTCATCGACTCCCAGCCCAGGCCTTCTGATCCACATCCTCTCCAACGGCGGTTGCTCCAGTATTTCAGCCCTGTACGATGTATATGCTGCTTCAGCAGGCGACGGCGAAGACCCTCATCTCCCGCGGCACGTCACCATCTTTGATTCGGCCCCGGGCGTGTACACAGTTGGCGGCACAGTTTCATTCTTCCAAGTCGGCCTTTCCACCGTGCCGCGTCTCATAGCAACGCCCTTCATCTACCTCTTCAGCATTGGCTGGGCGGCCCTGAATGCGGCTGGGTTCACAAGAGACTGGCTAGCATTTTGGGGCAGGACGCACAATGAAGCGGAGGGCAAGATGGGACGCGAAGCACGCCGGACGTACATCTACAGCGACAAGGATGCTTTGGTTGGCTCTGATGCGGTTGAGGCGCACGCAGCTGAGGCCGAGAAGCTGGGCTTTCAGATTCGAAGGGAGAAGTTTGACGGGTCGGCTCACGTGTCACATGTTAGAAAGGATGAAGCGAGGTATTGGCAGGTCGTGAAGGACACCTGGGAAGGGATCCAAGTTGAAGGGAGATACCCAGGGTCTTCTTCCACTTGACGAGTTGCTGTGGTTATTTCACTCTGCCCATTTCAACCCTAATCAGAACAAGTCCCCCCATCTCAAATCGTATCCTAACTCCTCAAGTCGTGTATCCACCCAGCTAGCAAACTCGTCGTCCGTCATCCAGTCCTCATTCCCACTGTTGGATGGATCCGTCTGGTATATACTCCCCTCCGCGTATGCAACGCCTATGCAAAGCGGACATAACATGTTTGTCCCACAGTCCCCAGACACTCCGCCATCAATAAACATGTCAGCCACATCACCGCGGCAGGCTGCGCAAAATATTCGTTCCTTTTCGCAAAGCTGGCAGTTCCCTTTCTCTACCCATGCAATGACATCGGGGACCTTAATATAGTAGAACAGGATTCCACTCTCCGGTCGTAGAGCTGACGCTTCAATTTTGATTAAACAGCTCCCGTCGCCCGCCTCTGGCAAATCAAACGGGCGTCCGGTTTCCAGAGCATGATCCGGCCAGTTGAGATAGTGGTTGTAAGTCAAGATATCTGCAGCGTCTTCGAGCCAGCCACAACTATTCCATTGCGTGATCTTGGTGCATACAAGTGCATGTTGAGTTCCGCTCTGCACCGCATATTGAGGCTGCACAAGGATGCGGACGTCAGAGTCAGAGGCCGCCCAGCCGAGGATCCCCAACCACAGCTCAAGAGGCAGCTGTCTATTACCGAGCTTCGTGGTGATATTGCCAGGAGAGCGGCGAACAATACCCTTGACGAAATCGATTGCGAGATGGTTCAGACGAGCGAGGTCCATTAGGAGGATGGGCTTCCACCTAACCAGACCATTCAGGTGCGAGCTGTCGACTGGTATCATGATTCCGAGTGGTGCTGGAGAATGCCTTGGGGTGATTTGCTATCGACATGGTAGGATGGTGAAGGAATTTAATCGAGTGACAGAATTTCCAGGATGGCCAAAAGACCTTGTATAAAACCTGAGCACGCTCAAACTTTCACTAAACATTGAGTTTGGCTGCACTCTACTCCTTTTTTATCTCTTTGACAGTACGTCTGCATCATTACTGCACTTACCACCAAGCTGCAGAGACACCTAAGGCTCATATACTCGAGAGTGACAGCTGAGGACAGTTGCGGCTGTCGTCCTGGAGCGCTGCCAGGGCGCATCCGTTAGGCTTCTCGATGTTGTCAACAATCATTTTTCCAGAAATCCGCCAACTTGCTTCTTCAGAGCACTCTTTCGCTTCTCGTGCTGGCTGTCAGTGTTAGTTTCGAGCGTCGCCTGTCCGACGTCAGTGTTCGCGGGCTGCACCTCGTGCGCCAGGGTTTGCACTGCAGCCGCCTCGCTTCGATCTGCGTTCTCTGGCTCTCGGACACGCTGTGAGGCGTGCTGCTTCGGCTGAATAGTCTACTGTGTCTGCCTTTGCTGCGGCCGACCCAAAGGAGCTCAACGCACAATCAACTCACACGAAGTCCTGCCTCGATGCCTCAGGTGATCCTGATCCAGAGCAGCTATAAAAGCTCGTCTTCCCTCCCGCTCTTTCAGATTTCTTTCTTCCTTTCTTCTCCATCCGAGTGCAAGGGTGTTTTCCTTCTCCGTGAGGCCACAAGCTGAGAGAGGAATTTTACTAGTTGCGAATTGTTCGCTGACCGCTCCTCGTCGGTTCGCCTGGCCAGGGAATTTTTTGACCTCTTCTCTTCCCGAGGGAGATTTTTTCTTTCATTACGTTTGGTTCTTTTAGGACTGCCGTGAAGAGGGAACCTGGCCATGTCGCACGAGAGGGACTGAGGGAGGAGGACGCGTTGGCGATGTGTTTAGGTCAAGGCGCGTTGACTGCGGCTCTTCGGGTAGAAAGTGCGCACGTGGTTGAGAAACGTGTTTTCTTCAAGTCCACGTCAGTTATATTCTGATGCAGGATATTGTTGTGTGGTCGCTGTAGAAGCCACTTGGCGTATATGCATGAACGTCGTGTTTGCCACCCTGAGTCACAGCCCACAACTTAATCTCCAGAAGACATAATTGCGCATTAAGGAGGGTCTGCAATACACTTGCTTGTAGAACGTAGGGGCTCAAGACTGGAAAGTGTCTCCATCAAGGGGGATGCTGAGAAAAAAGAAACACCAAAGCTGCCAGCGCCACCAGACCGCAGATATAAAGCCATTTGCACCTCAGGCTTGATTATCACAGGTGTCGGGGGAGGTTTGCGAAGGCAACGTTCAAATTGTGTCTCTGAGTACTAAAATCCTTCTCTTCGCATCTATAATACCTATCTAGGCTAGCTTTTCGTGCTGCCTGCCGTGTTTCGACGACGCCAAAAGTCCCCGTGGGCGCCATCCGCAAGGCATCCTCCATCGTTAGAGATGATGACTATCTAGCGCAGCAGCAACAGATCGGCGTTGCTTTACAGGTTAGCAAGGATTACATTGTTATCTTTATTAGATCCCACAGCTAGTATTTATATTTCTTGACAGAGAAAAGTTGTTTGAGATACTTTGCCACGAACAGTCAATCTTTCCTTTAAGCGGTTTAAGGGGCAAATAAAGGGACCACTTTATAACAATTGTAGCCTATAAGTTATCACATTATCTCTCACAAAAATTAGCATTTAGATAAAGTACCCAATAGTCTTGTCTGCCATTCCCCACACTCGGCGATCCTTCCATCTCACGTCAGCTACGGAAGTCCATAGGAGAATCAGCCCAATGATCAACGCCACAAGACGAACCTGCACCCGCACACCCCTAGACAATGTTCCCCTAATAAACCCCATCAACCTCTGTTTTTACCGCCCTTTCTCCTCTCGTCATCTGTCGCAGAAACATCAACAAGCCCCTACCATGGCAAGTTCACGACATCAAGTTCTTCAACAGCACTTGTCCGCCGCTGACAAGCCCCTTCGGCCAATTCTTACATCATTGAATGGCGACAACAGCTGGCTGATGTCCTTCCCTAGGCCCAACGCCGAACGAGCCTCTACCGGGAAAGCCTTCTATCACATTGTCTTTGAGCCTTGGCTCAACGGCTCAGGAACCGTATTGGGGTCTTGGTTTATGAACATATCGCTAAATTCCGGCCCTGCGATTCCAGACGCGAATGCTATCGAGGGCTTAATCCATGAAATTGAGAAAGCTGCTGCTATTCACATTACGTCCGTCATTAGCCAAGACCAGCCAAAACAAGGACCATATAACGGCGGAATAGATGCGATCCTTCTTGGCTTTCATTACTCTGATCATGTTCATGAGCCAACACTTCGGCTCTTCGATGAAGCCATCCCCGTCATAGCAACGCCAGAAGCAGCCAATATCATTAGGCCTTGGAACCATTTCAGGACGATTAGGACTATCCAAGACCTCGATGCCTCGGCTGAGTCGTGGCGCTCACCAGAGCTCTGGCCCGGGGACCCTCTGCCTACATGGCTGACCCCGATCCGTCTCCCCGGTCATGCTGTTCTCAACTTTTGTCTTGCTATCATCTGGACGCATTCAACAGACAATGATGACGAAGTCCATGAAGTCATATTGAGCTCGCCGCACGGCACGCGTCTCGATCAAGCACCCCTTGAAGCTTTTCTCAATGCACAACCAAGGACGAAGAAGTTGGCTATGCTTCATGGGTTAAAAGAAAGCTATACAGCCGGGTACCAAACAACTTTTGGTGCAAAGGGAGGGCTCGAGCTGTACAGAAAGATTGGCGGGGTTCAGCACTGGGTGTTGTCTCACCACTCGACTCTCGCTTATGGTGGCATTGGTATGTGGCTTTTATGGACGGTCGACACCCCTCGGACAATCGAGTTTGCGCTTGAGGAAGAACGAAAGGCAGGACTGCGCTCTGAAGGCCAGGATGTGCCAAATGTTGTGCGTGTGGGCAACGGGGGATCATTTGTGCTGGCAGGTTAGGGGGCACACGTACCCTGGCGTGAAGAGTATAAGACTCAAAGCTGGGCAAGTTCACCATGTGCTAGGGGCAATATGTTTAACCGCGGCGTAGTCGGAGAATTTTGCTGGGTGTGCGATCTGGCTTTGCTACTTATTTATTTGCTTGATTTATTTGATGGCAAGGAATTCATCCATATACTAGCATTCCTGCTCATACAAGACAAAACTCGTGCATAATCATCGTTGCCCTTACCTTAACGCCCCATAAGACGATTCATATACATTACCATGAGTTGGAAAATTAAGAAACTTCAAGGACTTGTCAAACTATCATCGTGACTAGCGTCTCCGCCTAACCCTTCTCTGTTCAACGACGGGAAACTTATATCAAACGCACTTTCCATGTACATCAGCAATAGAGTAGTCCCTTGTCTTTTTACTACTCTCTTTGTAGGATACTTCGCAAGGAATAAATTCCTCACAAGCCTCGTTTTGGCCGAGGATGAAGGAAGCAAAGAGAACGGCGGCTCTGTCGAGCAACCGACCTTGTAGACCTAACAAGAAGGAACCGGAAATATTTGACGTCGACAAAATTGGAAAGGGCATATCCTCAACCAGACGTAGAAAGGTCCATCAACAGCCTCGCAACTCCACTTATGTGACCACCGGGACAGAGTATCTTGCATTACGCCTACAGCTGCGGTCGTCGTCTCAGTTGATAATGAAACATGGGTTCTATAAGGACATTCTTGAGCCAGTTATCTTCCGTCTCGAGATTTGTAACCGAGTTTCCCAACGTGTTACCAAGTCCGGCTGGTAGTTCAAAAGGAAAGGCCGCCCTGCCCAAGTCGGGACATAAGTGGCGGAGGACTAGGGAAGATACGGCGAATCCGGGTAGGAGCGAAGAGAAGGACCAGGCGGTGAGCTTCACGTCTCTATGCAGTGACTTTATCGTCCTTGTCTCCATTGTCGTGCTAGCTGAACTGTGTGCTCTGCACGTTGTTTTCTAAGCTTTTCAGCTGCCCTTGCAGAGCTTGTTTACCCCCAAAGGGCCCCGGGCTTCGTGTGAAGTGCCTAAAGAAATGAGACTTTTAGCTTCCTTTAACTTCTTACTGCCTTTGGGAGTGACCGTTCCAAGGACTTGCGAAATGGGCTGTAAGAGCCGTATTTAGAACTGAGCGTGAGTAGCAACTGCAGTTGGAAGAATAGAGAAGACTCGACTTACTTCAGCTATGCTTGGTCACGTTGAATCGAAGCTCCGGCCACGACCGCGCGAGACTACACCGGAAGCCTAATGCAAAGTCTTCAAGGATACAATCTTGAGGTCATCAGCCGATGTGTCATCCATTGCTAGGGCTCTCCACAGCTTTGTCCAACAGGATAATGATGTGAACGTGTATTCTGGCGGCAAAACGCTTGATTTCGCCAAGCCATTTCTCTAATAATGAGCGCTCTCACCCCACGATCCTTGTCGGCTAGGTTTGTGAACTAACATAGTACTTCCTCCTCGAGCCTCCTTGACCTAAAGAGGCTCTGTTCCGAGACTTGCCCAGGCTTGTCTTGGCATCATGCCAGCGGGTCCAACTCAATCGAAGACGTGCATAGCCACATGGCATAACGGTTCATGAACCTGCTGATGTCGGGACAGAACAAACCGAAACTAAACTCTATTCCACTTTATTCCCCTCACTCCATGTCATCACCGCTTCTTGGTCGCGTCCCCGCAAGCTCCGAAGCCCAGTCGGCGTTACATCCAAATCCTTGCTTGGCTACCGACACTAAACCCCAGCCCCAGGAACCACGATGATCACGTTGCCGCTAGGCACTGGGCATTTGGGCCCCGATTGGTGCGCCTCGATTTGTAATTCGCGCTCCAATCATTCCCCAGATTCCCCAGAATAACGGCCCCAGCTTGTAAAGTTTCTCCGCGTCGACGTCAGGCCTGAACCATGATGGTGGCGATGGGGAAGACATGGCATTGGTGGGTTTGCAAGCTTAATCTTAGGGCTCAGAAGAACCCTCTGTATAAATACTCAGAGCTGGCCGGATGGTAATGATGCATCGCCAGCCTTGGTATCACTCAAGTGTCAATTCCTTTGGCGATCATCCACCATGCGTTTTGCGGCCATCGTTTCCTTTCTGCTGCCCCTCGCGGCAGCAAAGCCCGCCTACCCCCAGAAGGGAAAGACATTCAGCAACAAAGTCATCTTTGATCCTCCGCAGAACTACAGGGATCCCCAGGTCCTCTATGCTCGGCCCCTTCAGCTTTCCGATGGCAGCTTGCTCGCCACTTGGGAAAACTACTCTCCCGAGCCCCCGAAGGTGTGGTTCCCCGTCGTGAAGAGCCGTGATGGCGGAAAGAGCTGGAAGGAGATCTCCAAGATCAAGGACACCCAGAACAACTGGGGTCTGCGATACCAGCCATTCTTGTATCAGCTTCCCGAGAGAGTTGGTGATTTCAAGAAGGGCACCATCATTGCCTCTGGCAGCAGCATTCCCAGCGACCTGAGCCGAACTCAGATCGAGGTCTACGCCAGCCGCGACAAGGGATACACCTGGGAGTTCGTCAGCCATGTTGCTGCTGGTGGCGAAGCTCGGCCCGAGCATGGTCTTACTCCTGTCTGGGAGCCTTTCATCATGTAGGTCAACTAGCAAAACGCCCGAGCTATCATCCACTAACTCATCATAGGATGCATCAGCAGAAGCTCGTGCTGTACTACGCCGATCAGCGCGAAAATGCGACTCACTCTCAGAAGCTGTCTCACCAGACCACCACCGACCTCCGCAAGTGGTCCAAGCCGGTCGATGATGTCAAGTACAAGGAATACGTCGAGCGACCCGGCATGCCTGTTGTCGCCAAGCTTCCCAACGGCAAGTACTTCTACATCTACGAGTACGGCGGCTTCCATGGTGACAAGAAGTACTGGTTCCCCCTGTACTATCGCATCTCCAAGAACCCGCTGGCTCTCCTCGACGTTCCCCACCAGCAGGTGGTCGCAAGCGACGGAACCAAGCCCGCGGGCTCGCCCTACGTTGTGTGGACCCCTTACGGTGGAAAGAACGGCACCCTTGTTGTGAGCGGCGGCACCATGTCTCAGATCTTTACCAACCAGGCTCTTGGAGATTCGGGTGCCTGGAAGAAGTGGGAGGTGCCTCAGCCAGCTGCCTACACTCGGGCTCTGATGACCTTCAAGGAGGATCCCGACTTGATCATGATTATGGGAGCTGGTATTCTGCCCCCGGCTGGTGGAAACAACACCGTCAGCAACAGCGTTATCAGGCTTTCGGAAATCATGAAGGCGTAGCCGAGAAACCCCTTGTATAGATATCAGTACATAGATTAGTGTCTTGTTGCAACTTAATCCAGAACATATTGCGCCATGAGGAAGCCACTCTAGTTGGGTGAATACTACGAAAGTATCACGTGTGTTTGTACAGGTAGAGCCAAATACAGTCGTGAGACCTACTGAGCTGACATTGACGAACATCGAGGTTAAGAAACCGACTTTCTCAAGTAATAGAAGATTGAACTGAATGAGCTTCTCTATACGCCAAGTCAGTGATCTCGTGTCTGGTTTAAACACGGAATACCAACCTTGAATGCAACAGATAATTCACCAACAATAATCAATCTGATAATGTATTCTCAATCATGGGTTTATTTCAAGGGCGAATATCTGTCAAGTGGCCACGGAGACGTCTGATTGACAGGTCCTAGGGATGGCAAGACAAAGAAACATCAAGATCTTGGTAAAAAGAAGTCAGCACGATAATCTCAAATAACACATGCCAGATCTTAATTCACACCTCTCTCGTATTAAGCAAGCATCCTGCCGAGCTGATCGGCAAAAAGGCTATCTACAGATGAATCCTGACTCATAATAGGATTCTACAGACTGAAAGCTCGTACGCGCAGAACTTGCACTCTTCATCATCCGCAAACTTTCTATAACACAGTAGCATGACAGAAGAAAGAGTGTCCACAAGGTCCTGTGGGTCACAAACAACTCTTGGTCATGATGCTGACGGAGAATATGCTCTCAACCTGGCAATCTATTTTACATACAAAACCGACGAGGTCAGCAAGCCTTATGCGCCAGATTTAAAAAAGGCAACAACTCGGTACTCCATTTCGAAATAGTTATGTTACTATGGTTATGAGTCGCCATCGGAATGGACCTCTTGGACGAGCTGGAAGCCAGGGTCAATCAGCGTCCCTATCACAACCAACCGATATTGACGAAACACCAATCACTAGATGGTAGGCAGTCTTCGGTTGCTCTCACCCAGAAACTATACAGAGAGTTGAGCAATATCGAACACATCCGCGCGAGTCCATCATCTCAGATGCCCACTGGGAAATGGTGCGAGATCAGGCATCGCGAAACAAAAGCTGGATCATAAGGCAATCTCGACTGTGAAACAAAATCGAAGGCTGCAAGCCTCCTCCTTCTTGGCCAAGCTGGAGGGGCTTCTGACAAGCGTCGAAGGGGTAGTCAAGCTACGAACATCCCTTATTTATCGCCGCAGAATATTATCAGAACAACAGATACCTCTGACCAACTCGGCTCTTTCTCCGAAATCTTAGGCATTAGCAAGATTGTTATTGAAAGGTTTCTGTTGAATTCGACGGTCCAGCCAGACTTTTGGCCAATTTTTATTCGATATTCCAGAGCCTGAAAGACACTATCCACTTCAATTTACCCAACGATAGGTGTATCTTGAACGTTTTGGTTCATTACAGTACTATGAAATAAGATTATCCAAAGAAGCCTCATGATGAGGAAAGTCATGGCATTTGCAAAGCATGGTAAAAGACTTAAGTAAAATATGATATGAGCGTTAGGAAAGACAAGTAAAGGTTCAGCTCTTTATCTAGGAGTCATAAGCCTCAAGAGCATCCCTGACCAAAGCCAGATTCTGGATAACGGCCAACCCATACTGAGCAACGTCGTTAGTCGAAACCCACGGCGCCTCCTTCCCGGGAATCAGGCCATCATGCTTCCCGATCAGAGTCGTAGCCCAAGTAGCGTTAGCTCTGAACCCGTCTGTCTTGAAGAAGGCTTTCCAAGCCCGATCGGCGATGGTCTCATTCTTGAGCTGCTGCGCCGCATACGCCGTCAACCGAGAGTGGCCTTGATACAAGTTCAATTTGCCAAAACTAGCGCCGTAGCGAGCGACCTGCTCCGCTTCCGCCGCGTTGAAGTAGTAGCAGTAGTCGAGCCAGGCCTGCTTGAAGCCCTTGGGCAGGTCTTCTCCGTAGTACTCGATCAACTCGGACACGACTTCAGGTAGCCCAAATACAGCCGACAGGTGAGAGACGTCCACCTTGCCTTTATTCTCAGGATCGGTGGGAGGTGGTCCGAGAGTCCAGTTTCGGGGATCGTACAGGCCATTGCCAGTAACAAAGCCGTTCTTGAGGTTCGCGATGCCTTGGACGGTCTTGGTGAGCTTTGCCTTGGACTCCTCCCAGCGTGCTCCTCTGCGCTCCCAGTCAATAAGCCATCCGCCTGCAAGGGCAGACCAATCGGTGCCCAGGCCGAAGGCGACTTTTGCGTTGGGTGATGGCTTCCATCCATCCTTGCGCACCTTTCGCTGTGGGTCGAGGATTCCGTATGTCTTGTCCGTATCAAGCAATTCTTCGAAAAGCTCGCCAATCCGCTCGTCGCCACCAGAAAGGTAGAAGAAGTACTTGCGGTATTGGGGCTGTGAGATACGAGCTTGCTTTGCGCTGTCTGACCAGTGCTGCACGCCATGGCGAGTCCCCAAGCCCTTCCAGTTGCCAAGATGGTAGACATCCACCTCGCCGGTATGTCGAGTGAGAGCCTCGGCAAATCGGTAAATATCTTCGCGGCCAGTGCGGAGGAAGTACTGCCAGAAGAACAGATCCGGAGACAGCTCTGAGTTGTCCCAGGCGTAGCCTCCGACATCGTAGCGCCAGGTATGTCTATCGGTGTCGTAGGTGTGCATGAAGTCTCCGTGGTCGAGAAAGCCGTACCAACGGCGATGCTCAACCTCGTACTGATAGAACTTGGCGAGGAAGTCGAGGTGTTCCTCAAGTTTCTTGGAGGCTTCGCTTGTTGTGTCAACGGGAGCCCAGTATGTTCCAATAGCTTTGGTGTCCCTGATGTATTTCGATTCAGGGATGAGAACAGGGGGGTTGTTGATTTGACCAACAAAGCTGGCCAGCTTTTCCTGGGATGGTGTCTGGTCGAACGCAATCAAATAGACTTCGCTGGTTCTGGCGATTCCGAAAGGAGTGTCGAACTTTTCCTCCCAGTCTTCATAGGTAATATCAAGGGCATCCAACTGGTCCGCGTAGTTCTTCTGGCCGAGACCATCATGGAATGGCCGGAGGTCCAATGGCTCAGCTGAAGGGCTGTATAGCCAGAGCGTGATGCTTCCGGCGTCAGATGCCGCCTGAGAAATGTCGAACCCAGTAGGGTATCGCTTCCAGAAATCCCGCAGTCCCACCGCGAGACCGCCCTTCGTGGCTCCTCCAAGGTACGCAAGGCCTTCAGCGCGCGTGCCTCCTGGAATGTTGACCCAGCTCTGCCCTGACTTGGTTCTCTTCTTGAGCGTAAAGCCATCGGAAGAAAGCTGGCTCAGACTGTAGTCGTTCCAGGATGGAATCCAGTGAAGTCTAGTAGAAACTCTCTTGTCCCAGGTCGAGACGTCTGGAAGTTCCTTGCCATCGAACTGCGCAGTCCTGACGGGCGCACCGGGATCCCTTCTTAATCCTGTGATGCCTTGCACAGCTTCACTAAGAAGACCACCCTCAACACCAGCGATTCTGACATGGCGGTTGTATAACTTCTCGCCCTTGAGCGGGACGTCGAACCGGATTCCAATACCGGTAACGAAGTCCTTGGAGGCATCTCCATCAAAGACGAGACTGTGAATAACCTTGATTGACTCTGAGTTGGCGTACAGGTAGAACCGAAGCACAAATGGAAGCCAGGAGCCATGTCCTGACTTGTCGACCGCCTCGTGCTTGCCTTTGACGGTGACGAGTGCGCGGGCTGAGGTTTGCTCGCTCACAGTGACATTGTCAATGTGGCTCTGGAAGTTGAAAGACTTGATTGGCGCGTCCGTCTCGTCGTCTGAGGGATGGGAGACTCCAGACTGTGAACGGAGGACCAGTCTTCCGTTTTGGGCGATTCGCTTTCCTTGGGCAGTCTGAATGTCTTTCACGATAATCGAGCCTTTCTTGGCGAAACGAGCGGTGACCTTTCCAGTATCGACCTGGAGACCATCGGAACTCTCAGTGACGACGACAGCCTGTCGCTTGTTTCCGGCACCAGCTGAAGCAGTTGAATTGATTGAGCCTCCAGAAGCTGTTGCTTTCACGACGTATTCGTCAACAATGTCTTCGGATCCTGCGATTGCATGTCCGGTCCACTTCACTGAGCCATCAGGCCAGTACCCGGTGACCCACGACTGAAGGTCAAGAGTCTGACCGGAACCTCCCGAAATGGAGAACTTTGTGTTCTCGGGCCAATGCTTGGAACGCGGCCACGGGACGCCAAAGGTAGTCCCCGAGGTGAAGTCGGGCTTGTCACCAAGCCAGTGGACTTTTGCTGAGGAGCTGGAATTGGCAGGGGCCGCGCAGACGGCCTGGCCCAGAAGGGCGGCGAGGAAAAAGGAATGGACAGCTTGTCGCAGCATCGTGAAAGCGACTTGCCAGGTAAAGGAGGTTTTTTGGAGTTGTTCCTCCTGGTGAACAATTGGGCTGAGGAGAGAAGGACTCAGGAACAGGCCCGGTTTTATACACAATCGAGCCTCTTCTTGACACCATCCAGCACCACAATGAGAAGCTGCATGTAATTTCGGGACCAATGCCCTCTTCAGTACACGACATGATTGGCTCCCGGAAGGCGGCTTTCCTCCGCGCGACTCGCATGTCGGCAGAAAGAGCCCCGAAAGAGCCCATCCCTCGAGCCGAGTGTCCCTGCTGTCAATGAGCAATGTGACTGATGGTTAATCGTTGCCGAATCGGGAACCAGGTCGTACTGCAATTTCCTAACCTTTCCAGGTTCCCCGCATTCAAGGTTACCTCTCCAAGATTTGAGCGGACGGAAGAAACCAAGTCGGCTGCTGCGGGCCATAGAAACTCCAAAAAAGATTATGTTACAACGTTAGTAGCTTTGTATTCGCCAGAAAGATATCTTAATATATTTATATAGTAGATAGAAACCTAAGAAATACGAAAAAGCTCTAGATCTTGTTTTTAATCATATCTAACCTCAGTAGCCCCTACTAGCTTAATACTTAGGGTTTAGAGAAATATGAGAGATTGGGGGTTCGTCTCCTCATAATGGCCTTGACGCCGGCTCTTCCGGGTCATCAGAGGAGGATGAGCCTTGACTTCGGGGGTTTTGTTGCACAATCATAGAGCTGGTTGTATTATTAATCATCATAAATATGAGGTTGGCCTTTCGTGCCGCGTTGAAAGGGATTTATCCGAAGGGCAGCTGATAGTTGTGTCTGGTTTAAGCTTGTTAGTATTTGTCACCTCATTTGTTGGGGGTTGATGCTACGACCAACGAATTCCCTATACGGGTCAATATGATGTCGAAACCAGCATATAACTTGGTTAAAATTTGACGTCTTCCTTATTCAGGCCCTTAGTTTCCACAGGCCCACATCAGCAAGCCTACATCCAAAGATATTCTGTGACCTTTCTGTGATTATGGGACGAGGACGCGTATTGATAGAGGCACGTGATCCTTATCGCCATCATCAGCCAGCGGTTCATGCATCCTCATTGATTTCTCCTTGTCGGACCAACACAGAATGAGCACGTCAAGTGAGCGCCTGGCGTCCATGCCCCGGCTGAAAACGTGCCAGACATGTTTCCACTTGAAAGTACGCTGTGAAAAGACCCAGGACTCGGGCCTTTGCGACCGGTGTCTACGGCTTGGCAAGATCTGCATCTTTAACCAGGCGCGTCGTCGCCGCAATGTCAGCAGGCAAAAGTGAGATTCACCTAGCTCGAATGAAATGGCAGTTTACTAATATCGATTGCTACCAGAGATAAATTGGAAGTGAGGGCAAAATCTGGCCGAGTCTCCAAGTCAACAGGCTCACATGCCTCAACTTCAGCTCCGACTCCTGGAAGACCTAGAGATATCTTCAACAAAGATGCATCACTCGACCCCTTCAAAAGAGGGATCCTACCGTCAGAGGCTGGTTCGACACTCATAGACTACTTCAGAACGAGGATGACGCCATATTTCCCTTTTGTTGTGTTCCCGAAGAATCTTACTATTGATGAGTTGAACTCGGAAGAGCCATGTGCCTGTCTAGCTGCACTGGCAGCTGCTTCCCACGCAGAGACGCACACTCAGAAAGAACTAGGTGGTCTCTTCAATCATGTAGTAGCTGCAAGAGTGGCAGATGGCAAACTCAACGATGTTGATCTGTTGAAGGGACTTCTCATTCATCTTGCATGGTATACTACACCCTTGTCCCCTAGGGACACGCCTCTTACTAAAATCTTGCAGGGCACACTACCAGCCTCGACCGAAGAGATACACACAGCATCTGCACCTTGTCACTAGTATTGTCAGTGATCTGCGACTGGACAGGCCTCGTAGGCCCAGGTTGTGGTCTGTGGATGGCGGCAAGGACAAGAATGAGCCGGACTGGGGTCCCGATGAAATGAGAGCGCTAGCTGGCGCCTATTATCTATCTTCTATGTAAGTGAGGCCAATGATACTTGTAATCTTTACTAACATCCTTCAATCTCCTCCGTCGTGCTTCAGAAATCGCGCCACATGTCCTATACACCCTACATCTCAAGCTGCTGCGAGCATCTTGCTCTGTTGAATCAACATTCAACTGACAAGTATCTGCCCTACATGATACACGTGCAGGCTCTTATCGAAAGAGTCGAAGATGCCGTGTGCAAGACCTCAACGGCCGACAATGCCCTACAGTTCTATGCCGAAAGCCAGCAGATTGCGCAGAAATGTGCCGAGATCAAGTCCACCCTGCTCTTTCCCCTGAGCGAAAGCCGTAAGTAACCCTCTTCCGTCACCGATTGTAATTTCTAATCATGTCTCATAGCGCCATTGCTCCTGCAAATCCATATGCTGGAGCTTCTCCTCAGCCAATCATCCCCACGAGGGACTCCGTTTGGCCTTGACAAGTTTCAACGCCAATCAGAAGATCAAGGCTCTTTCCTTAACTGGGTCTCCGCTAGTATGTCGGCTGTTCGCTCTCTGATCAGTGTGGTACTTGTCCTACCGCAAGGTGAGGAGACTGCCATGTCAAACATGGGGTGGGTCATGATACATTGTGGCCTCAACCTAGCAGTCCGGCTTGATCTTATAGCCGCGAAAGGTAGCATATCGGGGTCGACGCAACATCTGCGTCGATTCCTGGACATGCCGCATACACTTCGACAGGTCGTTCTCCGACTGGAGGCAGCGGCTGGCACAGAAACGGCTGGCGACCACCCGTTTGACGCCTTGGCCAAGCGTGTGCGTCGGCTTGAAGAGTGGTATCTATCCCAGGCGGATCAGCAACCAGTCGCTACAAATGCCACAGCAAGTCCACAAATGATTGACCCATCTCCAATTGCAATGGACACTAGCACCATGGCCGTCGGTGTCTCAATGCCGTACCAGACTACCGGTAACTGGGCTGAAGGCTCCGATTGGCACCAGGGCCCAGAATTGGATATCAGCACTTTCATTTTTGCGGATCCTGTTGACTTCCCAGGCACATACAGAGGGCCCATAAATCCGGTAGACGTGGACCGGGAGCCGGACTAAGACACGGATTAAGTCGGACCAAGGTACGGACTAAGATGCGGACTAAGATAAAGACTAAGATAGGCTACGGAATAAGACACGGAGTCGGGTTAAGGTTACACATTCGAGGAAGCCGAAAGAACATGTTCCAGCAAAGGCTCTAGGCAATCCCTGTTTATTGAAGGAATTGATCTTCAACCTTGTAATCTCCGGTTCTAAGCCTTCTTGACGCGTCAAGAAGCTCCAAGGAAGAGGTGGAGCTCGAGTCTACCAGATAACTGCTTCTTTCGGCCTGATCAACCTTGTCCGTCTCAACTCTTGTGTATATTAAGAAGAGTCCATGGCAGCAGAAATTTGTTCTCCCTCTTCATCTTCCACTCTTCGTCCTTTACCTCACCCTACTGTCTTGAACTATCTCAACTCTTCAACCGTCTGCTTCGTATTCGCCACAATGAATTCATTCCTATTCCTACCAGTCGCACTATCGCTTTTAAGTAGATTAGCAGCCGGTGCGTCTGCGCAAGGCAGTGACAAGGACATCCCTTTCTCAGCATGCCCTCTCATTGGGGCGTACTATCCTCCACCAACTATAGACAGGTCTTCAAAGGCCTCGGCACATCTCGAATCCAAGCTCACCAAGCTGTTCGACGACCTCATCAAGAATGGCGGAAGCGAGGACTTTGGTGCTATCACACCTAATACAACCTCCTTTTCCGTGGTTCTCTTTGGTGGCTCAGACGCCCTGCGCCATGATCCCATCTTCTTCGAGTACCACTATACATCTCCTGAGGACCAATATCTTGCCAATTCCAACCTCACGTCCAGCACAAGGTTCCCCGTCGGTGACTTGACTATGGTGTTCACTGTGTACGCATGGCTGGCGAATCAGGGCGAGCAGTGGGAGACACCCATTACTAAGTACCTGCCAGAGCTGGCTGATGTCATAGGGCTGCTCACGGTTCCTTGGAACGAGGTCACGATCGGATCGTTGGCAGGCCAGATGTCTGGATTGAGTCGACAGTGTAAGCTACTACTATTGTTATTTGTCTGAAGACCTACACTGACAGTTCGATCCAGCCGGAGCATGTGTGGTTGGCGAGCCGTGTGATTGGAAATGTGAGTTTCACTTGTGATATGAAATTTTCCCAGCCGAAATGTTAACTGTGATTAGCTTTCGCCAGCGACTTTGCTGAGAAGCCTCCCAACTTTCTCCCCGACACGACTCCCGTCGTTTCACACGCTGCCTTCCAGCTCCTCGCATTTGCTATGGAGAGGGCCACCGGCTACGGTAGTGGAGGAGATGGTTGGGCTTCTGTCCTCGGGAAAACCCTGCTGGGACCTCTGAATATGACATCCAGTGGTCTTTTGTGCCCTGATGCGAAGGACATCTTTGCTGTTGATGGGCTGAACATTTCGCAAACTGGCGAGCCTGGGTAAGCCATCCTAATGTTTTCATTCAAGAGGAACTTTCTCACTCATGCATTCTAGTGCGCTGTCCCTTGTCAGCTCCGTCGAGGACCTTGCTCGTGCCGGCCACTCCATGCTAGCATCGACGCTCCTTTCGCCTGCAATTACTCGACGCTGGCTACACCCCAACATGGACACCTCTAACCTTCGCAACGGTGTCGGCCGCCCCTGGGAGGTCTACCGCGCTGGCTCCTCCGCCATCGCGCCTGTCTTGGACGTCCTGACAAAGAGCGGCGCCATCGGACAGTACGCCAGCTACTTCGGTCTCACACAAGACTTTGGCGTTGGTTTCGCCATCTTGGCGCACGACAGCACCGTCAAGGACCGAAAGCTCGATCTTAACGTTTACGCCGATATTGTCAGCAAGTCCCTCGGTTACATGCAGGTGTTTGCAGTCGAGGAACTGGGACTGCGTTATGCCGGCACTTACAAGGGTAAGGGTGATATAGCTGTTCTCAACATCACCGACAATGGCCCAGGCTTGGAGGTTCAGAAGCTGGTCATTGAACAGGTGGATATCAAGAAACAGACAGCCGAGAAACTTGGAATCAACATGGCGGACCTGGACTTTAGGATCTACCCTACAAATGTGCAAGATAAGACCAAGCACCAGTTCGTTGCTGTTTTCCAGGACAGGAGTGCCCCGGCCGATATGGGCACCCCGACGTGTATTACCTGGCAGGAGGTTGGCTCTGGCGTTGAGTTCCGTATCGTCTTTCTTCTGGATGAGGATGGGAATGCTATCGGCTTTGAAGTCCCCCAGCTGCAGAAGAAGTTGAAGCGGACGGCATGAAAGACCTGCTCTGAGATGGGTTGCTATTGTTGCAATATAAGGTGCCCTAGCTAACCAGCAAGGGACATTTGTCTTTTGCTGTGTGACAGCTATGTATAACCCACTGTAATATGGTTCATCCAGTTTGATATTACACGTGACAAGCCTCAGTTGCGCCAACTGTGGTTAGAGGATAACTCTGTGAGATGCCGGATACTGTATCATCTTCCGTTGGTTATTCCCGTAGCGGGGTTGCTGCCTAGGTAGTCTTAGCAACCAAGTTTGTCAGACCAGGGATAGAACCAAATCAGAGCAGCTTATCATCACAACACAAGACTCATCTCTATCCGACCAGCAGAGGGAGAACCAGTCAAGATGGCCTCTTCCGCGCCCAAAATTCCCTTGCCCGAGCGCCGAGACGCCCCGGAAGTGATCGACCAGCACGCAGCGAAGCTCGTAAACCTCATCAAGAAGAGCAAGCACTTTATCGTGTTTACTGGCGCAGGCGTCTCAACCTCGGCCGGTGAGATAACCCCATGAGCCATCTCAATAACGATGGACCTAATTCATCCAGGAATTCCCGACTTCCGTGGCCCTGAAGGCGCCTGGACTCTAAGAGCACAAGGAAGAGCACGTACTGCCAAGGCCGTCAGCACGCTTCAAGCAATTCCGACGCCCACTCACATGGCCCTGCTAGAGTTGCAAAACCGAGGCGTATTGAAGTATCTCGTCAGTCAAAACTGTGACGGCTTGCATCGAAGGAGTGGCATCTTGCGCGTAAGCCTCGACATCTGCTTATTATGACATGGTAGACTAACCTCCTGCAATGTTGTAGGAAACCATCTCTGAGCTTCACGGTAATAGTAACCGTGAATGTTGCCGGGATTGTGGCAAGGAGTATATCCGCGGTAGGTCTTGAAACCTTCCCTGATCTCCTTGCACTCATGCTGATCCACACAAGACTTTCGAGCCGTTGCTAGCTATGAGAAGACAGTCCGCGACCATCGAACAGGACGCAAGTGCGCTCGATGTGGAGGGCTGCTCCATGACACCATTATCAACTTTGGCGAGGGTTTACCTGCCGAGGCTCTCAAGTTGGCCTTTGACCATGCAGAGAAAGCCGACCTGTGCCTTGTGCTTGGCTCATCACTCACCGTCACCCCAGCCAACGAGATCCCCGAGGTCTGTGGTTTGAAGCGAGGTGCCAAGCTTGTTATCTGCAATCTTCAACAGACGCCCTTGGATAAGCATTCGCACATGAACGTGTACTCCGAGGCGGATAGCCTAATGACCAGAGTAATGGAGGGGCTTGGATTCTCGATCCCCACCTTCATTTTGAAACGACGGCTAGTCATCAAGGCTCAGACGGATGCAAATGATCGGCAGTCGTTGACACTCGAAGGAATCGATATTGACGGAACCCCGGTGTCATACCTTCAATCTGTCAAGCTTGAGTACAACAGACGTGTGGCTCGCTCTGAACCATTCACCTTCAACTTCCGCGACGCTCTGGGCACTGGAACAGAGCTGAAGTTTGAGCTTGAGTTCATGGGACATTATAATGAGCCGAATCTCGTCGTAGATTATCAAGCTCTGGGCGGAGTGGACAAGGAGACGGTGTATGATCTTCATTACGACCCGAGCACAGGAGAATGGATGACAATGCGAGGATGAAAATGCTAAGAGAACAGTTTCCAAAGATACTGGAGGGTATTCCTCAGGGATAGTTGAATCGTGCAGCAGAAGTGTTACCAACATTAAGCAGTATCGTAACCATGTCTTTTACCTGGTGCTCTTAAGACAAATTGACGCTGCAATTGACACAATCCACAGCATGGGGGGCTGGCGCAACGGTAGCGCGGTATGTACCACTCAAATACGGGTCTCGGCTCATCAAACTAATTCCCTCAATAGTCAGATTCCAGTATTCAACTGGTGATTCCTGAAGGTTAAGGGTTCAAATCCCTTGTCCCTCAAGTCCTTTTTTTGCCCTTTGTCATTACATAGCCTCTTTTTCTCCATTGCTCTTTCACAGTCATTCTCTGTACAATTCACTATTTTTTTCGTGACGATATGTTGGAACAGATACGGTAGGACTACCCTGTGCAGGTAACATGGAGCGCGGAAAAAGACCACGGTATAATCCAAGGATGGAAGCTGTTGGTGATAATTATTGGCCTTCAACATACTCTAGCATCTAGTTGTCGGCCTTTGCTGGAAACATGAATCCAGGATGGAATAGGAACGCTGAACAGGTGAGTGTAAGTGCAGGCTCATTTTGAACATGCTGACACTCGTTCTAAGAAACTCCAGGACTTCTCACCGCGTATAGTGCCAGGAAGACTCCAATCAACGTTCGGCGCATACAGACAACTCGGTTCAAAGCCCGAGCGGGGAATCCTAGAGGCGCTTCGATCTAGCTGCCGCTTCATCGACGTCAGCTCAATGCCAAGGAGTTTGGCGTCAATGCTCTCCTCCCCCTCACATCAGCAGACCGATAGTCGATTATTCCGTCCATTCATGGGGTTTCCCAACTCTACTCTACTCGTCCAAGAGGACCGAGCAATGGGCTGGTTGGCCTGTATTGGGGCGGATCCATAACCACACTATCCGCATTTATGTGTTCCGGAGCCTTGGACGCCGAACCCCAAGCTTGAGCACATGATGCAACCTCGGAGATTGGTCAGGACTTGGCAGGCCTGTCTCATTGATTGGCCAGGACTGACAAGGCCCGTCTCTTTAATTGGGCCGCATCAGATAAACGTGGTGACGGGTCGGCTCACAACCCGGCCCCACACGAAACTCCCGTTCGGGCCACTAGCCGCAACGAGAAGTCAGCTTGGCTGAGCTTAAGTCGTTTGTTAAGACACAATAATCGCTCCAGTGAGGTTGAAGCGCGGGTATGCCTCTCCCACGAGACCATGGCCCAAGCTTGGAGGAGAGACACTCCTAACAGCTGTACTAGGTGGTATAAAGACTGTGTCCAAGTCTGTCTGCACATATGTGAAACTTGGACTGCCACTCCGTCTCAGCATCGTCAAGCAGAATGGTTCCTTGGAATATCTTTACCGTGGCTCTCGGGCTCTTCAGCTCGGCAGCCGCCTTCACCAACCCCATCCGCAACCCCGGTGGTGGTGATCCCCAGGTTACCTACTTCGATGGATACTACTATCTCATCTCTACCGAGTGGACCAACCTGCAGCTTTCACGCGCAAAGACCATTGAGGGTCTCAAGTCTGCCACACCCAAGGTTATCTACTCTGATAGCAACCCGACGCGATCCGGCAATGTGTGGGCTCCTGAGATCCATTACTTCGATGGAAAATGGTTCCTCTACTACACTGCCGGAAAGACCGGCAGCGACCTCACTGGCCAACGCTCGCACGTCCTCAAAGGTCAGTCGACCCGTTGCTGTTCCATCATTTACTTCGTGCTAACTCAAAATCTAGGTGGTGCTTCCCCCTGGGACAACTGGTCCTACGGTGCCCAGCTGACGAATGACTGGGGTATCGACGGTACCGTCCTGCGATTCAACAACTGGGGCAACTACTTTGTGTATTCATGCCAGACCGGCGTCAAGCACCAGTCAACTTGCGTCCGCAAGCTGGGAGATGATAAAATCTCCCTAACCGGACCCCTCAGCATCATCTCCCAGCCCGATCAGAAATGGGAGCAAAGCAACACCCCCGTGCAAGAGGGCCAGAACGCGCTCTACTTCGGCGGCAAGACCTACATCGCCTACTCCGCCAACTACTGCTGGACGCCCGACTACTGCGTCGCCCTGCTCGAGTGGGATGGCAGGACTGATCCTGCCAAGCCTTCGGCGTGGAGGAAGTCCAACGGCTGTGTCCTCAAGAGCGGAAATGGAAGCTATGGCACTGGACACAACAGCTTCTTCAGGAGCCCTGATGGCAAGGAGACTTGGATTACGTTCCACGCGACCTCCAACAAGAACGGCGCGTGTGACGATTCGCGATATGCCATGGTTCAGCCTTTGACGGCCAATGCTGACGGCACTCCCAACTTTGGACAGGTTCAGGCTTTCTCGAAGCAGTGGAACGAGCCCTCAGCGTAGTCGGCTGGTTGCATGGATGCCTATCTGGAGACCAATGTTATTAGTGGTCGCTGTGGATTTGAAGCAGTTATTATACTCAAGATGCTATGAGTTGCGGTATGAGAGTTGAAGCAAATACTATTTCAAGTCATCGCCTTGTTGGAAACATGCTTGTGAATACCCCCGAATTGGTTCCTAAGTATCCCAGGCCCGACGATGATACCATAACTGTTCAAGGAACTCTGACTACCTAGAGTAGAGGGCTTGACAACTCTAAAACATGTCTGCATCAGATATACGGCTCGCGACCTAGTGTCTATGACTGCGAGCCCGAGTATCTCTACAGTCTCAATTTAAAAACAAATATTGTTTTACCTACTTTGATCCACTAGATCCCACGCATCCAGGATGTTTTACGAGAACTTGCAGTGAGCCTATCGTACGTTGAGAGCTTGACATTCCTATCGCTTTTAGTTCCGTGGTATGAAAGTCCTGGATCTATTCATCCAGACACATTTGTCGTAGAACTCTTCGGCAGTCTGCTTTCCGAGAAAAACACTGGTGCGAACAGATCGACAGGTGAAGTCTTCTACTACCCCAGGGTGGTGAAACATTGGCAGGCCGAAGTCCAAATTTGCCTTTTCAGAAAAGAAGTCTCTATTTGGGGCTTCAAGCCGTAATGGCTAAACTGTGCAACGCAGGTATTGTGTCCATGAGCATGCCATCCATCATCCATGGTAGTTTACTTCCAAGTTGGGCATTCGTTTCAGGCTGATCTGAGTTACAGCATCCCATCCGAGATCGTAGCTCCTGGGACCTGGACCCTATTTCGATTGCTCATTGTGTATGCAAGATACCTAGTGAACCCACTACAGTCTGCCTTGCATTGTCCACGGCGACATCTCAAATGTCCCGCTGTGAAGGTGGCCCTAACAATTTACCCCCTCCTGGCATTGCGGCAGAACCACCTACCCCTATGTGTCAGCCCTTTTTCAAGGAGGGAAGCATTCGGTACCTCTGGCGACAACTTACCTGCCACATATCAATAACCACATATCCGGGGCTCACAGGCCGCTGCAGCACCCCGACGGCTACAATGTAGTTGAGCCAATCGTAGTCTGGGTGGCCGACTTGAAATATACCTCGAAGCAGGGTTCGACCGTCGGGCTGCGTAGGACCATTTGTCTGGATGTAGATATCGACGCCATCGTGCGTCCGTAGATTGTACCGCGTGTCCGGGAAGAAGACGCCCTTGGTGTCGGTCAAGCCCCAGTCGGCACCGAGGTTGCTGACCGTGCCCGACAGACGAGGGCCCTTGAAGGTGCCGCCTATGATGGGAATCACGACGCGACTGCCCTGGTGGTAATCCCCAATCGGCCATTCCTTAGCCAAAGTCGCGTTGACGGTATACAGGAACTCGTATGATGGGGTGCCGAGGAGCTGAGCAGCGGTGAAACCCGCCTTCATAGCCATGATGGCAACCGAGAATGCGGAAGTGAGCTTCATGGTGATTCAGCTGTCCTTTGATGGTCGAGGACAAGAGTAGTATAGAATATCTTCCAGTCTTGGACCAAGTTTGATGTTCACCAAGACCGATATATATATATATATATATTGACCGCCTGTTGAATCTCATGTTTAGGACGTCATGACCCGAGGTTCCGGGTTTGGTGTTGATCTACGTGGGGTTGATATAGCACCCCGCATGTCTGCGGCAATTGTCGCCGGCACCTATAAGGGCAGCTAGACTAGATTTGGTTGATTATTGCAGTTTAGAAAATCAGTGACGCTTGCTCATTGTCCGAAGCTGTCAATTGACCTTGACGGTTGATGCTGAAGTCGTTGGTGGTTGAATTAGAGTCTCTAGGCAAAAGCTTACATGGAGATATATGGAGAGTTTCATGATACTGAGGGGTAGCTGGCTTCAACCTCTGGGATTAAGACGCTCGTTTGTGCAGCAGGTAGGCACATGGGGGTAGGGACGGCGGAAATATGAGCCTCGGTGTTGCTATTACTCTTGGCGACCTGCCTCCCTAGTGCCTATTCCTTGCCGAAGCACTTGCCGGCAGAATGAGCTTAGAGAGTGCAAAGGAGCTGTGAAGGGTCTAGTCCAGACTAGGTAGGGTAGGAACTCAGCAGGGCCGTCGCGAGACTGACCCACGAATTGTACATAGTCTAATGGTGGATGCAATATGCGTTGGAGCAAGAAGAAGGGTAGTTGATGCGAATCTATTGGATCTAGACCTCCTAACCGCAAGAACCTAAGATAGGGTAGATTCATATTTGTTCCATATTCTGCTCAATGTAACCGTCCTCTTCCAAGTACAAAGGCAAATCTGGCGTCTCGTCCACTTCAACAGAAGCGTCCTCCTCGAGAGCCACCCTCGACTCATTCCTTTGCCGCCACATGGCCGCCTTGTCTGCCTGGCCTACTGTCCCCTCCCAAGTTCTTCCTTGCAGGTGCCTCAAGCATAGCCGTTTCCCGTCGTCGGGATAGTAAAGCCAAGTGGCCCATTTTGTCCACTGTAGTACTCTTAGCCGTTGATTCGGGAGATCCCTTGTCAGCAATACAATGGGGAACACATCGTATGTGGGTATGCAATTGGAATATGACGCACCAGACCATCCTTCATCTGACCTCGAGCCCGTTGACCAATCTTGTCCTCAATAAAGTCCCCCCGCAGCATAGCCAGGCGCGTAGGAAATACACGATCTAGGTAGTGTGCCCTCGATGCAACGTGTGGCTTATCGTGCCAGAAGTAAAGCGGCGTCAAAGGGACCTTGTCATCCGGATGTGATTCTGATTTAAAGTCGCGGGTGAGAGAAGATGTCAAATCCCTCAAGACCGGGAATCGAGCAACATCCGCCGATGTCGCATATGATAGCATACGTACTGCCGGAAGGCAGACGTACTTGATGGGCGCTTCAGGATCAGACTCGTGAGCCTCCATGATCTGCAGCATAGGCTCAATGGGCAAGTCTGCCACCAAGGCCCAGTCATGCTGCTGCACCCAGACGTAGGGAGTCTCAGTAACTCTCAGCGCGGACCGCACCGCTAGACCGAAACCAAGTCGTCTGGACGATTCTATAAAAGCCACTCTTTTGTCGAGTGTCTGCGATGTAGTGTAGCGCACGCCGTTCTTGGGATCGCAAGGGCTGCCGTATTCTGCCGTTGCTTCGCTGTATGCGAAAGACAGGCTCCCGCCACCCTGACAGTGTTTTTCAAGGATGAGGCGCTTCACGTTCTCTTTGTAAATGCAGAAGTCTGCAGCTTGCTGGGGAGTGACGTATCCTTTCTTGAGTCGAGCTGTAGGGACTATCTGGTCGTAGCCATCAAAGACCACCACCACCTTGCAGGCTGCCAAAGCTGGGCAATGGCGGTCGTAGGACTCGAAAATGGATGAGAGCAGCTCTGTTGAGGGAGCAGATGGTGTCACTGACGTGGTTATTATAACGGTCAGAGAACTGCTGATGGAGCCATGGTTTATCATGCTGTCATGAACTATGCCAGCTATCATTTGTTAGATTGGTTTCAAGCGCAAATTTTGCACGTGGAAGTCGGCCAGTGGCGCCGCCCGCCGCTTACCTCATAACTCACTACAGCCATAAAGTCGCGATACCAAGCAAATACAATTGGACTAATTGCGACAGATCGCTTGTGGGGAAGATTCTGTGGCGCGTAACGCAAACCAGCAGATAATGGCGGGCATGAATTAGAAGGTTGACAATTATTACGGGCAGTTGGGCAACTATGCACTGAGACCAGCCATCCGATAACTGATTCGCATGGTATAGAAGCGCCTATGCACGCTGCCGTTGTTTCAGCGACTTGCTTGCAGGCGAGAACGTGGATCAATAGGATGCTGGACACTGATGCATTGCAGATCCCAACGATAGCAAAGTGCTGTATACTTGCACAGTACAGTCTGTACACTTGTACAGTACAGTCTGTACTGCGAGCGTTGCAGCTAACATGTCCTCCTCTTTTGCTTCTTGATGCAGAGTTAGCTCCCAATAATGATGCCGTCTTTGAGTCTGTTGCGTCAACGTTACGACTTGATGCATGCAAGAAACTCGTAAAAATGTTTGCTCCGCGACACGGTGCAACGGGCACTGTCTTATTTTTAGCACCTAATTCACGCGGTTGGGGAGCGCTAGGGGTCCCGTAATGCCCCTGTAATGCCCCTGGCCGATGGGCCCGGCCCCAACCACGAAAACCACACCACACCACAGTGACGAGACCAACCTCCCTTTCCACTGTTTCCAGCCATCGTGTTTTTCCTTCGCTATTCTAAAACATGAATCCCTCTACAACTTTTCACCTCTGTCACTCACTTTTTCTTCTGTGTTGATGTCTTTTTTCCACAAACTATCCTGTCTTTCTTGTTGAATATTGCATCCCCCGCAGCCCCAGATGGCGACCATGACTGCTACTCATCAGCCCAGATACGACCTGGAAGACCCGGGATTCCCTCGCACCGCGCGCGATGCCCGTGAAGCTGCTCGTGCGGCGAGGAACAACTCGAGCCCTCGCTGCAGACGAACGCAGTCGCCCGAGCAGCTCGACGATTATCGCTTCGCCGGCGAGGACGACATGCGCTCTCCGACGTCTGACGTGGCCTTGCAGGATGCCATGCTCGCACAGGCACAGCAGCAGCAGGTTAGTGTTGGTTTCCGCTCAATGACCGCACCATCGTTCTTCCGACCCTAACTTTTGGTCCGGCAGCAGCGTGTTGTTCCGGTTGGCCAGGCCGGCCGCAATGGCGGGCAGCGCAGACAACCTCCAGGCCCCAACAACATGAACGGCCCCCCCGGCCGTGGAGCTCCCCAGGCAGCTCCCCAGGCAGCTCCCCAGGCAATGCCCCCTTCTTATCCAGGTGGTCCCATGGAGAATGGTCCTCAGCCGAACGGTCCCAGGGAGGGAGGCCGCTACAGGCGTCAGTCGCGCCGCACATCAGAGTCGGACCAAGCCAGGTCAGGATCCGGTGAATCCCCTCCGAGATCGGGGCCCAACACACAGCAAAACCGCGCCCCTCAACCAATGGCAGCCGAGCAGCAGCGACGCGCACCCTCGCCAGGCCGCCTGGCCGTTCCTGGCGGCGATATCAACCGTCTCAACAGCCCCAGCATCCAGAAGAGTGTGCTTCAGCCACTCGAGCAAAAGATCCAGGAGTACGATCATCTCATGCACGAGGCACAGTCGCAAATGTCCCAGCTCGACGATGAACTGCGCGCCCTGCAGGAGCGACGACGTCAAGCCGAGGAGCGTTTCATCGAGGCCAAGAGCAAGCACGACGAGTACGAGCGCCAGCACCAGGATGTGGGCAAGGCGCTGCGAGGCGAGCTCGCCAGGGAACAGCCACCGCCCGCTCGACCCATGGCTCGCATAAACAGTGTCGAGAGTTTTGAGCCGCGGCCGGTGAGCGAGCAGAGTTCCACCTTTCACCACAAGCCAAAGGGAAGAGGAATGCTGCGGATGAGCCTGTTCAACAAGAGTTCCTAGGGGGTAACGTTATCCGACATACATAGAGGGCTGGGATTATGATTTATGCGTAATGACATGGGAACGGGATATTGTCCAAAATCACGGCTTTCTTTTCGCTGTTTAGTATTCATCTCCAAGCAAAGGACTTTAGTTTACATGTTACATAATGATACTGGACCAAATTGGATATACAGCTTCGACTCAGGATGAGATCGTAGCTGAATAAGTTATCGGACGCTACGGGGATCAAGTATATGACTCCGATAATCCTGTATAGCTCATTGAAACTGTTGGATGAAAATAATGTGTCGTTATTGGAAGGTCATAATATTTGCGTCATGTAGCTGCCACAGATTCAAGGCTCACATGTGACATGATCAACTATGCATCGCGACAGAGTCGACGAGACTGTAAACTCGACTTCCCTTGTGATGCCACCGTGCTGGGGAGGAATAATCTCATCTGAGTTGGCCTCACCCGCATGAATAAAGATATTACTGTTCGTACGCTCATTCACTCATCCCTTGCAACTGACTTGAGTGACCAACCCTTACGGCTCTTCCAACCTAATCCCCCTTGGTCCCCAAGCATTATACTTCCAGGCTCAGGGCCTCCCTTGTACTTGCTAGTGCTGTTTGACGATAGCAGGAAGCTAAAGAAGGGCTTAACTTTCTGTCGCACCCAGCCCCAGGTGCTCGGTAGGTTAGAGATCAACACAGCGACGGACAATTCACAAACGGCCCAGGAGGAGCCTTCTTCTGGTTCTGTGTGGGAATTCCAAGCACGGCATGTTATACTCACGAATCAAGAAAGGCGAGCCACGAGACCCAGTGAAGGTAAAGACAGGACACACCTTGAGAATGAGGATGCATCGTAGTATAACTGCCACAATGACGAAGATTCAACCAGAGAAAAGTGCCACAAACCATACGCCTTAACTTTCGGATTTCTTGCTTCCCATAGCATCGGAAGAGGAACGAGTAGTAGATAGGCGTCAGTGATAATGTTGAGGCTGACAATGATGAAGATGTAGAGCTCGGAGGAAGCTGGTGGACAGAGTGGAAGAGATGGCTGGAGAATATGAAGATGGATTACTGTCACTGCAGCAAATGATGATAATGTAGATTGAGATTGTTCTAAATCCGATATAGATACGCATTTTGTCGTTGCCAGATGCAACAGCAAAGACTCGCAGGAAGACGGAAGTAGAACGCACACAACGCACTCTTGACAACCCATAGGACCGTTGTATACATGGCCCAGGCAGGGGCATAGTCGGCCAGACAGACTTATGAAACAAGAACGGCCCATTGGCGACCAAGGGTAACAGGCGGGCAAAAGGTCTTGAAAGGCTGCCACTTGAAATAACTTGATTGGATGGTCTCCGAGCCTTGTCTGAGACTAATCAAGTTTATTTAGTCCGACGGTTGAATCGCTGTGAAATGTCATGATCGAATACCTAATCTGATCAACTTGAAACTCTAATGCTGCTAGGCGTTTTCCCAACTCTCTTGGTTATTTATTTATAGTATCCAGACATAGCCTTGGTGCTTTCGGTGGCCAATAATTACCTCTGTCATCCATATAGTCCTTGTTCTTGGACGTTGCAGCTAAGCACCATTTGGGTTGCAACACTTAATAGCAGGCCAGGCAGATTTAGCGAACCAGCCACCCTTCTGTTGTGTAGATCAGGCTGTTAGCTCCACAGTAAGCAATTAGTCGGATGATCCTATCTGCGCTCTCACTGTGAGTGGCTTAAATATACAAGGATATCTTGACAGCCTCGTAATTCGTCCTCTAACATTGCGGCTTTCCCCCACGGGGAACCACGAGGCACGCAGAAATGGCGCAGACCAATCACGGCAATAATGGCTCTCGCAATTTCCCCTCCAAGCCAGGTCAGTCGGGCGACCATGTTGCCCTAGTCTGCCTCGTATTAATTGCCGCTCGTCGGAATCGCGGCATTGCCAACAGGGGCATGTAGACCGGTATATATCTGCCAGGCACGCGTCAATACTTTCACGCGCGTCCCATCCAAATAGAAGTTCTGGGAAAAGCACCCGAGGTTTCAGGATGAATTTCCGACGTATTTACCCCATACTTGGCTTCCTGGCATTGTTTTCAGGTCCGTACTTGGCTGGTCGCTCAAACATGCAATACTGATCCCTTTACTCTAGCACCTGTATGGTCTGCCGATTGTACAAATGTCACGATTGCAGCCGCAGATGATGCCGCCAAGGTTCGAGAAAGTTGCAAGACCGTCAAAGGATATCTGAAATTCGACTCATCTTTGAACGAGACTATCGATCTGGACGGCCTTGAGAGCATCGATGGAGACTTGCTGTACAACTCGGAGGACATGGAAGGTGATGGAGATATTGATACGCCATATCCCACAGGCAGAAAGCTCTTTACGGTCCACAGCTCAACACTAAGCACTATTGAGGGTGATATCGCGTTTTGGCACTTCAGTGGTCTTGAAGAGCTTCGATTCCCAAACCTCACCAGGGTCCAAGGCGACTTTAGAATAATGCGCATGCAGTATCTCAAACTCTTGGACATCACGAAACTCACGCACCTTGGCAGCCTTACACTCGAGGCCAAACATCTCACGACCATCCGGCACGAAGGCTTCAAGGGCTTCACTGGCACAGCATACGATGGCGGCTCGCTCTCCTTCTCGATGGCCAGGGTTGATTCACTCGACAGCTGGTTCAAATATCCTCTGACGGTAAAGTCAAAATCCTTGCAATTCCCTCTCGACATTGCACCAGCATCTGTAGGAATTGAAGGCTACAGTCTTCCCAACCTCAAGAATATCACCGTAGGGTGGGCCAAAACCGACAAGATCAGGATCACGGGCGATGGCATCAGTGTCAAGTTTGGCGGTGCACAAACAAAATCCATGGAAGTCGACCTCGTGATGCTGGAAGGGAACATGACCAAGATTGAACGTGGTTCTGCTCTCGAAGAATTCAAAGCTGGGGACCTTAGGGTCAAGGGCTCTTTCGAAGAGGAGTTGGACCTGACTGTTTTCGACAAGGTGGAAAACCTCACGGTCTCGGGCAACACAAATCTGCGGAAGATCAGACTATCCCCTAAAGCCGTGGATTGGGAGGATGTGAACATGTTCATTGCTGATAATCCGTATCTCGCGCTATCTTCGGAGTATCGGGAGCCCGAGAGCAAGAAGGATAGATTCTGGTACTGGCCCAAGGGAGACATGCGCGGCATCTTGATTACAGGCACCCCCGTGTTTAATGACTTCTTGTGAGTTGCCATGGAACCTGGACCATGTACTATCTACTGACCATTTGTCTCAGCGCATCATTCTTGCAAGCCCGCAATGGCTCGAATGCGGCAAAGGTCCTGACCAAGTTCGAAGTGTCAGCAAATTGGCCATCCTGGAACAAGGACAATGGCACGGCCTTCGATTGCACACCTTTCGACGAACTACGCAATCGATCGGTGTTGCCCAAAGACTACAAGTGCCAGGAACATAACGGTCCTGAGTCTTCGGCCATCACTTTTGCGATTAGTTGGAGCTCTGCTGCGATAACTCTTCTGGCATGTGCCGTTTGTTTCCTCTAGCCACCGCTTCTAGATATCCCGACTAGTGTAGATATGACTTGAGAATGATTATTACCTGATGAGCACTACCTGTCCATATGAGGCACGTTTTATGAAGTTGCGCAAGGATGAAATCTGATGATGGAATAGAGAAATATGGCCCGGAGACTGCAGCCTGGAAGGATACTGGAACAGTTGTTGAACGTGGAGCGGCATTTGAGACGGTATTTTTGAAAACGTGGATAACATGCAGGTTAACATCTATAATGAAGTGAGAGTGGGCTCGCGCAAGCCACTCTATAGTGTATGAGAGCCTCGCACAGTGACTACCTGACGAGGGATGTGTACTTTGAAAGTCTGGGAGTCGAAAGTGTCACAGACCCAAGTCACGACTTGGCCCAGAACATTTGCATCACCAGTATTAACCTCAAATGTGAAGGACGTGATAGACTACATTATAATGATCTTTATTTATTAACGGTTCTGACGCATGTATTCTGAGTAGAGATTCTGTCCAGCCTCAAAACCACGGTGAATTCCACCCAGCTCCCAGAGGGTATGCTTAAGCTCGGTTCTAAGGGAACACATGAGTTGAGATCTGCTTTCCACTCTCATCAAACCGCTTCGGGATGACGTTCAGAACGCCATCGATGTCCCGAGGTTCGTAATCCAGAAGAGAGGCTCCTTGGGTGAGCACATCCAGTCCGAAGTTCTCCTTCAACCAGTGAGAGAACATATCCATGCCAGCGACTGCACCACCACCAGTCCAGATGTTTCCATCCACCACCCACTTCTTCTCATTTGTCCATTTGACGTTGGGGTAAAGCTCCTTCACCATCTGGTATGCCACATTGTTGATGGTTGCATTCTTCCCGTCCAGGACACCCGTAGACGCCACAACGGCTGCTCCAGTGCAATTGGAGAAGAGCAGCTTTCCAGCGGCGACGTGGCGGCGGATGAAGTCGGCATGCTTGGGATCCAGCTTGAAACCGACAGGATCAGGGCCTCCAATCAGAAGGCAGTCCAGCTCGGGGCACTCATCCACGGTTGTCGTGGGCACGATTTCAATGGAGCTGGTGACAAGCTTGACGGGCTCACGGTTGATGCCGATGTGGTGGAAGATAAAGTCGGGCGCACGAGCGATTGTCTCGTCCTCCACGTTGCTGACGGGCTGGAGCGCTTGCATGTACCTCTTGCTTGAGGAGTTGAGGAGGTCCGTTGGCCCCAGGACATCGATGGCCTGGTAGTCGAAGACGAGGCAGCCGAAATGAATGGGAGCCATTTTGAAAGTGGGCTTGTAATGGGTCGAGAAGTTGCTTGGAAGTAGGTGAGGTGGTACGAGATCAAAGTTGATGGTGATATAATTTGGACCACCAGTAGAGGGCATCCCAGGTGGTTATATATGTCGATGGATCGGCATGTATCCACAACTTAAGAGGGGATGCGAAACTGATCGAGTTTCCCTTCGGTTCCACGTTACGCCGCATTCACCTCGTCTTGCTGCACATATCCGGATACGTTCGGAGCTTAGTGTGCGCCACTGGGAGGGAATGGAAAGGACAAGTTTGAAGATAAAATGAATCGAAGTTGCTAACTTGACCACATGTTCTTGCTCAATCTTTCTGAATACATGCATCATCACATAGCTGCTGTGAAAGTGCTTCGAGGAACAGGCCTGTTTAATCGTCTTGTCCCTTGTCGACATCTCGGAAACCCCACGCAACAGCCGAGACGGATCGGATCTTGTAGCTGTATTCATCCGATCCCGGCGGGCTTTGACGACAGGCGAGCAGGGATTCGCCCGCCAAGTCCGAATGCGGACGGCAATTGCTGGCATTGTGTTTCGTATGTCTTTTTCCGATGTTGAGCGGGCAACATGACGGGGTTTTGCTCGAATCCATGCACCTCTATTTCTTTTCCATATACACCAACTAACTCGGAGACGAAACTCACGCATATCAAAATCCATTTCCGATTCTAGAGCTGAGCCCTTGCCACTCCAGGCTGAGTCGGCGCTGAGGTCGGGCTGAGGGCGGTGGGAAATTGAAATCCTTCTTCTGTAATCGATCCGTTCGTAGATATCTTGATCCTCATGTGCGTGCTTGGTGCAGTTCGCATTTATACAGTTCATGCTGCGATCAGCCGTGCAGTTCGTCTGGCTCTTCCGCCTGTGTTTACAGCGTCGACGTTCCCTTTCTGTCCCTTTGGTGTGGCTTGGGCAAAGCTCTACCGTTCATGACTAAAACTGCAGTGTTTTCATTCTCCTTGCCTATCTCTACAGGCCGGAAATCATGAGTTCTTGACTTATTTCCATCTCCACTTGACTGGCCTGGCCGTTGACACCTGCGGAGACGATTTCACTATCCTGATATGAGGAACTCTCGGGGCGAGCCTGGAGGCGATTCGAAAACTATGTCTTGGAAGAAATCCGTCCGATGGTAAAAAGCTGACGCACAAAGAATTGCTCAAGCGGATCGAAGGCCTAGGGATACTTGCGACGTTTGCAACTCCAAATTCAAGTCACTCGTTTGTTATGCTGATAGGTTCCCACCGTTATATATAGGCTATAGAATCACCAAGAGAAAACAGCAGGAGGAGAAATACAGCAAGGTTTTCGTTTCTGGTGTCAAGTACACCTTGAAAGAAGTATCATCTGATGAATCTCTTCACTTTTGACTCCTACATAATCTTGCTCCTAGCACTAACTATCCCCCCTAGAGTTATAAACACTATGAAACGGACTAATGAAAGAGCGCTTGGTACCTCATAGCTCCAGAAGAAGACCGAGTACTGATAGCCTGATTCTCATTCTTCACTTCTTTCTCATCTTCAATCAACTCAGGCTCAAAGACATTTACAAGACCCTTGCCACCACAGATCTCGGTCTTATTCCCGCCACAGACTTTACAAAATCCTCAGGGCTGATGTTGAAGTAGTCTCTGACGTATTCGCACGACTCTTGGCCCATTTCGTGGTTGTACCACTCGATGCAAGAGTCGATTGTGTCAGGATCCCACTGTCCCTCGGGTTTCAGGGTGCCGGCGATACAGCGTGGACTGATGCCGAGCAGCAATAGTGAGAATGAGGTGGCCTTCATGGCGAGAGAATGATAGAGGAGATCAGTATGTGAGGATGAGGGTGAAGGTGATGAGAATGAAGAATTGAGAGTGTGTCAGGACGGCAGACGGGATAGGAGAGAAGTGGGAGAGGGATGTGAGCTCTCGATAAAACCCCAACGCTCTCACCTACGCTCGTTATAATACCAATTCCACTTATCGGCCGACAGTTGGTGTGGTGTCCGAGCCTCCACTTACTTGCCTGATGTAACGTACCTTAGTCTAGACTATCTATTTAACGCGCCGCTCGTGACCGGCAAGTTAGAACCAACAACCAACACCCAGCTTCCATCATCCGCTTCTTTACCTCTACGCTCTTTCAATTACCGTCCAGACTCGCCACGCCTGAAACGGCCAAGAGCAGCAAGCCGCTAGTCCCGCCGAACAAAAGTCCATCGCCAGAGTGTCCACAACGTTTTCCGGCCTCAGATGTCTGCTTTCCACCCCTTCGCCCGCCTCCCGCCCGAGATCCGTGTGCGGATATGGGAGATGACTGTCGAGCCCCGCGTGGTCGAAGTCTGGTTCAAGAAAGCCGAATACTACCTCGGTCGCACAGATTATTACGTCTTGTCCTCGACGCCGCTACCGGCGATATTGCAGGCCTGTCGCGAAGCCCGCAATCTCGGCCTATACCGGCGCGCCTTCTGTTACGGAGATGAGCCGCGGTATGTCTGGGTCAATTTTGATATGGACATGCTCTCTATTGGGCGCATCAACCTTGACCATCTCGTCGACGAGCGGCCCTTCATTCGCCGTCTTAGGTACCCGAGCCATGGTGATATCTTGTTCCTGCAGATTGAATCCAAGAAACTACAGAAGCTTCCGAATGTTATAGAACTTCACATTATATGCAAGGAGGGCTTCGGCCCGTGGCGGTATCCTGCGCAGTATCAACACTTCTGGCCGTGTCCCAGAGAGAATGTACGATTCATCGATTGGAAGTCGGGAGAAATGGTCGATGGCGACACATTAGAAAAGATGGAGAGTAGTCGAGAGACCACAGTCGCGAATAAATAATCCTCACCATACTTCTACTGCTCCTTTAGTAGAAGTCATCTAAACACGGCTAAAGGCGACATGGTTTGTTTCCCCCCTTCGATACATATTTGGCAGCATGGCAACACCTGCCGTCAGGACTGGACTCTATGCGGCGTTGACCTCCTTGGGATCTTCAGCCAGAAGATCCTTTAGTTCACCAAAGCCCTTGATAAGGTCTCTTGATTTCTCAACCCAAGCCTGGCGAGACGCATTACCCAGAATGCCCTGCCCAGCAGCAGTGCACATGTCTGGAACCTCTTCCTTTGCAAACATGAGAGCGGGTCCAGTGCTGGCGACGCGGAGCTTCATTCCGCTAAGCGTCGATTAGGGCGAGGTTGATGTTGGAGTCCTCGTTGCTGATAGTTTGATAGACACACTCGGCGGCCTTGGGCCCGATAGGTGGGCTTCGAGTGCTCATGCTGAGGACTGCGACTTCCTTGTTTATAGACATTGTCGCAGATTTGCTGGCTCTGGAGAACATAATCGAACGATTGGTCGATACTCTGATGTTGGCGGCGATGAGGGAAGTATATGGCTGCATCTGCGGCTGCATCTTAGGCAACTGTGTTAGCATCGAGTCTGAAGATGTCAGAGTTGTGTAACAAAGAGGGGTTCACTATCAAGGCGATGAGCAAGCACTATTTTATAGCAATATCGACATTCCCCTGTCTCTATGGATTCTTCAATGCCTTTAGTGTATAACAGGAGTATCTTAAGAAGTACCTTGGTGCCAGAAGCTACCGCGAAGGCGCGAGCCCGCACCGTGAAATACGCATTCGGATGGTCTTGTTGTCTGTAGGGCGCGGTTATGACATTGATGTCAGCTTTGACGATGGTTGGCTGCTTAGAAATGTGACGAATTTGCCTAAACGCGTATTGAATCAGGCGCCTGTAGCGTTGAAATGTGGTTTACTGGAGATTGTTCACTTAAACTTGTTCGAATGTGCGATGGTCGCGCGATAGAGAGCTTCATCATTGATGACTTTCATTGGAGACGGTGATTCCACGGCTTTCAACGAGCGGCGCCTCGTGACACCGCTTTTGACAAGGCAGGCAATACCAGCAGAAACTTCAATAGTAGGAGAACGAGTAGATACTGGGATTGAGCAGGCATCAGGACAATTGGCGTCTCAGATCTTGTCTTTTGGCTATTTACAGTATCAAAGTTCACTTGTTGTTCCAGTAAAAGCGATTAGTGGGCGATTCCAGCCTTTGGTTCAAGTAAGAACTTCGGGAATTATTGATTCAATGCGTCATTATGACAATCTATTTACCAAATTTGCCCCAGAATGATTCCAGTTTATCTCCGCAGTATACTCTCTTGTTCAGCGCGAGACAAAAGCTGGCGTTTCCATGCCACTCTTCGAAACTCTGCTCCTTACGGTATTCATGAGAATCATGACTGAGATAAATTATCTCGTTTCCTGTTCTCTCTTATCCTTCTGCTTTATCTACCCTACTCCTCGGCATCAAATGTACTCGACCGTGAAAATAGCTGGAGCGTATCCATTGACCGCCGTGAATGTCTGGCTGGGAACACTGAACCTAACATCTTTGTTGCACATGGCTTGAACAGCTGATGCCGGGGGGTCGTTGATGCTCTTCCAGCCCCCTTCGCCGAGCGAATGGCACCATAGGGTCACTTTGTCGCCGTTCTTGATGGTCGATCCATTCAATGGCTGCCATCTACCACTTGATTCCAACTTGCGGAAAGAGAAACGACTTGGACCCCGGTTCTCCTGCTGTGGAACGAGTTCACCGTTAGTCTTGTTGACGAAAACTGTGTTTGCATCTCTGCCAGGGGTCCGGCGTGCGTCGTCCTTGAAGAGAAGAAGCGGGTAGTCTCCAGATAGCTAGATCAACAGTCAGCTTTCTGTAAATCTATCATTTGCTGACTTTCGGGGTTTGTCTCACGCTGCTCTTGGGGCCAGCAGCCTCGTTATTGGGATCGCCGTCCCTGACTGACAGGGGCCATAAGACCGTGCTTGAACCAATCCATAGACGAATCTTGCTGTCTTCTTTCCACTGCTTGTTTGCGTCGAACTTTGGTGGTTCGGCAGGAACAGGAACAGGAACAGGGTCTGGTTGCTTCGGTGCGTCCTTCAGAATCGTTGTGAAGAGGCCTGGAACGAAAGCGTATTTCTTGAAGCGACCAAGCAAACCTTGCAGAGATATCGGTTCATCTTGCTATAACGATGTTGTTAGCCAACGCCGACCTGTTTGATCTCACGTAACGTACCTGGATGACCCTCCAGTTCCGCCATACGGCAACAGTAGCCGCCCAAGCAGCAGGACTATGCCAATCAGTTAGCTAGGTATACTATAGATCAAAAATTGCAGCCTACTTACTCGGCGCAAAGAAGTGTATCACCGCCTCGAGCTGTGAACGAGATTGCCGAGTTTCCTCGCTGATTGTTTGAACCTTGTTCATGGCCAGTCTGGGTTTCAGTAGAGGCACTAGCTGATGCAGCGACTGGGCCATAAGAAACTGCTGCACCCAAGGACGCCTTGAATGCTTCCTTTTCCGTCTTACTGGATGCAGTCGCGAAGGAGTCGGCCGCCTTGGTACTTTCCAGTCGACCGCCAAGCAAAACTTCCTGAGCAAAGATGGTTCCAAATCTTCGCTGGAAGTCTACTAGCTTTGCCAGAGTCGGCTCTGCTTGCAGCGATGCCAGAGCTTTGTCGCAGTAGTCGGAGACTTGAAGAGTACTCTCGTCCAGGAACAATCTCACCCGGGGAAAATTGTAAGTCGCATGGTACTCCTTCCTCTGGCCGCCTTCGGTAGAAGCAGTTCCGCCGGATGATTCCGACTTCATACCTGCTGAGACGCTGACGGAGACCAGTGGCGACCCGCCACTGACCATTGCCTCGACGGCTTTGGAGGAGAAGGCATTGTCAGCCAATGAGCTCTGGAACTCTGTGCTGACTTCGGTGATGTCAATGTGCGGCGTGTCCTGAATCTCGACAAAGGGCTGCAAATGCGCTGCAGATGATCCTTCCTCACTATACACCAGCTCAAACGCTGGAAGTCGAGCGCTGGTGATCTGAAGCTGTTTGCCACGAACGTCGAAGGCATAGAGGAGCTTGTTGAGCATCATAATCTTGTCCCAATCTTTGTTGGCGAAGTCGACGACACAGTCAAGCATGCCGGCAGCACTTGGCAAAGTTCCCTCACTCCGGGAACCTGCCCACTCGCCGCTTGCAGCCAGGTAGTTTGCTTGATGATTCGCTGAAAGGGCTGGGGCCCCGATCTGGGACGCACTTCGGTCTGTGAGCGTTGTATCCGCTTTGTTGTTCTCTGCCCAGGTTGCTCCCCAGCCCAGAGCTGACCTTGGAGCTGGGGCCATGGCATCCTCAACACACACATAAGCCGTCATTACGGGAAGAGTAGCCGATTCAACCAGCTCTTCATCCTTTTTGGGCACAAGAGCCTGCAGCTGGGTTGCGTTGACATTGTTGAGTGTCAGATAGTAAAGCAACGCGTTTGACTGGTCGACAACTGCACAGTTTTCAAGACAGAATGACCACTATGAGTCAATCTTCTTGCCCAGATAAGTTCGGATGTCTTCCAGTGTCACCTGGTCAACAGTCTTCTTCAATGCCAACTGCTTGTAGTTGATTGTTGCTTTAGGCTCTTGGCTGGCGCTGATCTTGTTGATGAACAAGACTTGGACGTGGAAGCCTTTCTTAAGGGCGTCGAGGGTTATTTTAGGGAGATCGGCTGCTGCGAGTCAATAACGATGATTAAAGGGGTGCGCAGGCAGTCACTTACCAGAAGACATCTTGACGGCGCAGCTTCAAGTAAGGATAATTAAATACAGTGCTGTTGCTTCAAGGCAGCCTGCCGATATAATTTTGTTGAAAGGACGCAGGACTTGGAGTGACTTTTATACCATTCATCAGGGTACCTCATGCGAAAAGCTGCAGATAGGTTTTACGCGTCGGTGACTAGCTTGTCTCGATTGTCAGTCCTTGACGCCACTTGCCGATAGTCACTTCCTCATACAATTAGTATAAATGCCAGAGGATGGGTTAGAATGGTGTGGCCAAAGCCTTCTACGGTGACGCCTGCGGGTTCGTCCGCAGCTCCACTGAGGTGCAGGATTATTGCTTTTATTGGTGATGGACTCTTCTTGGCTGTCCATATAAGGTAATGATGTTCGCTCCAATGGCCGTGCGTCTGGCCGAGAACATCTGGGCAGATGCGGGCCGGCAATAGTCTCTCGGTTCAGCTGGCCACTATTGCTCTGGGCCTGGGGTCTCGACCCAGCCCCGCGGCCTGGAATCATCGAGATCAGATTGCCACAGGCCTCCAGCCTGACCTCGCCATCTGATGAGACAATATTGTGATCCGAGTTACTCTACGTGGGAAACTATCTGTCACACCTGAGGCCAGGTGGTCGACGAGCATCAACATGGTCTGGTATAAATAGGCCTTCCATACTCTGCAATATCTTCTCAGCAATTCAAGCAAGCCATCTCAGCTATATCAGCATCCTGTCGCAGTCATCTGTCAACTTCTATCTCACATTCCACGCCATCAGTGTTCCCAACTCCCTCACCCTTTCATTTTCCCTTCAACAAAGAACAAATCTCTTCTACCGCCCCCAACAACAAAGACATCATGGGTTGGAAGCAGTGGGCTCTTTTCCGCTTCTCCAACAAGACCTTTGATGATACCTTGAAGCTCAAATTCCCCAACACGGGTGACCACTGGGGTTGGCCGTTTGCCGACACCCAAGACACCAGCACCCGCAACAGGATCCAGTACAGCGACATTGAAAACAAGGACATCGGGCCTCAGAGCTCCTATTCCTACGGTCAAACTGGAAAGCAGAATGAGTGGGCTGGCATGGAGGGAACTGTTGATATCTATACCAAGGGAACCGGGGGCAGCCAGGGAGAGAAGATCGCGCGGGTCTTCTACTCCTGTCCCTGGAGCGGTTCCAACAAGTTCAGTGTCTCAGATATCGCTTCGGGCTGGCATGTTACGAACTGGGGTGCTGATTACAACGGGGATGCCCTCGGGTCAATCACCATTGAGGTGCGCCGCAATTAGAGTTATACATTCAATCAGACCTCTACAAGATGGATTACGCAGTTCGGATCGGGTTCTGGTATTCGTGTAGGATAAGCAATCAATTCAAACTCAGTATCTTCATTTATGCTTTATGTACTACAGATCACGACTCTCTCAGTCACGACTAGTGTTCCGTATATAAGCTATACCTCAGCCCTGCATTCCCGAGAGTCAATACTTGTCATCTCAAGGGTTTAAGCCAAGATGCAACATTCAAAACTTTGATCAGGTGTCCCCCTTCAAATCTAGGCCTCCTTTAATTGCAGTAATTCTTAGATCACTCCAGAAGCATTTAAATTTCAAGAACGAAAGTCCCTCGTCCCGTCTTTCATCGAGGAAATTGCAAACATCATTTTGGGACACCATTCGGGGCATCAACGCGCACATACGGCATCGACAGATTGAAACATCATGCGGGGGTACTAATGGGGATGAAGAGGGCTCAGCTGAAAAGCGAAGACTTTAAACCATATTGCTGGTTTTGTTGAGCAGTCGGAGTGCCAATCCATGCTCAATAGAGGCCCCTTCGCGGTGAAAGATGCACCAGAGTCGCAGCTGAAAGATCGATAGTTCCAGCACTAGTGGGAATAATCGATTCTCTCTGGGGCCTGGCAGCCTCGTACCGATTAAGTAGAGGCACATTGTTACACGAAAGATCATCAACAGGATACGGATCAGTACTTTCAGCTTGTAATCTATCATCAATAGCAGCCACAATATTAGTCAATTTAATCTTCGAGAATTAGTTGGAGAGGTATATCAAGGTGCTTCTGCATACTTAACATGGTATGCTCATGATCTCTCAGCACACAGAGATTAATACTCAGGTCTCTGTCTCTCAATATTAATTAACTCTTGTCTTATCAGCAGTTACCTATCCTACACAGTAAAGGGCCCCTTCACCCGGCTTGAGACAAGATGAACAGCGACACCGTCATCCTTGTAGCACATGGCAAGCATCAGCCCGGTGCCGTGGCTACGCAGAATGTCCGGACACAAAGTCCGAATCGCCACTTAACTCCAATGAAGCAATCAAATTCATGAGAGGGGATATCCAGACACCTCTACGCGGCGGACATGTTCCTCAAGATCAACAGGTCGTCTCCTATCGGAGAAACCTTTCTGGAATCTGCAATTTTCTGCCCAAAGAGAGATGTGGTCTGCCTCGCCATGATGATCGATGCCACTTTGACCGAGGTGCTCTTTGTTCAGCTGCTTTCAAGGCGACTCGAGATGGACCTCACATCATTGCTGAGGTGCTTCTTGGCCGTCGGTTATCGACTACTATGTAAACTGACCTCTGCTCTCTCAAAGGCAAGGTGCTTCCACAATAACAAAGAACACAGTTTTTCCACATTTCAAGCATCATGACCCAATGCTTACACAAGGTTATCGACTACACTCTGCGACTCTCTTGAGACTGCTGCAATATCGATTGCAGCTCCATATGGCAACCCAGATCTGGTGCACATTTGATCACAGGGCTTCCGGCAGTTACCGGCCAGTGCAAGATATCGGTTCGACGAGGGCGAGCATCTACACAGGTCGATCATTTCACAGAACTGGAATGGATCCTTGCATCCCGGCCGACACCACTTGACGCCAAGGGGGTACCATTTTAGAGAGATGCTGAATTCATTACGGCTTCGCCCCTACTTGCTGCTGTACATTGTGGAGAGAAGGGCATCATGCAACGCCTGCTTGAACTCAGGTACCCGCTGGATGATATGACAGTTCCATATGCAATTTTTTCACAGTCTGAACACAAGGACCCTGGCCCCAAAAGCGCAGTCTTTCAACTCGCAGTTGAGAAAGGGCAAACAGAGGGATTTGATATCTTGGTGGAAATGGGAGCGAATGTTGATGAGCCAGCGGGCAATAGGGATGGTGCTACGGCTTTGCAGCTGGCCGCACGGAAGGGCTATCTTCGCATTGCAGAACGACTCATTGCTCTCGGGGCAGATGTCAACGCTCCTGGTTTTGCCCCGCATGGGTCGACCGCTTTAATGCAAGCGGCGTCCTACGGACGAATTGAGATGCTCCAACTGCTTCTAAATCATTGTGATAGGACCAGAGACAGCTGGAAAACAGAGCTGCTCCTAGCTACTGTAGTATCAGCGCAGCGTTCAGGGACCACTATGCTATCATCGATACCTCGAGAAGAGAGGAAGTGTGGGGCGTGGTCGAGGAAAAGAAGTTGGAGATGATGGTAAAGAACAGCACGTGGAAGGGTTGATTGGGAAATCCAGCTTGACTAAGAGACATTGTGTCAATGGATACAGTTCGAAGCCAACACCGCAGTTGCTTCTATTTCTATATTACCAATCTGGGATCAGCTCCACAGCTTCGACAAACTCTCAGGAGAATCTTGATGGGTGAGGGAGATGCGGTGGTGTGCAGGATGAATCACAAGCCAGGTTCGTAGAACCAAGGTAATCAATTGTTGGTGGCTGTTCTTCATATGAATGTGCTATTGTCATCAAAGGTGGCGAGTGTGCCTCGCTTGCAGATAACCCCGTTGGCGGGGAGAAAATAACAGAAGCTGAGTTGGGCACCAATGATCTTTGGTGACTCTGATTCGACGTTTGAGGATGCTGAAGTGGACTCATTACTTGCAATTGCAGGTCAGGTAATCTGGCGGTTCCTTGTCCGCATGAAGTCCTCCAAAGGAGGCGACAGAACTCGAGCGATGCCATCATATTCCTATTTGAGTTTGTGCATTGCAAGGCATTGTGAGTCCGTTCGGCAATCACTAAGTGTAACATGTTGGACGCATTATTAGTCCGCCCAGCTTGTGACAGGAGAAACTCTACAATGTCGTCCTTATTGGCATCCTCAGCCTGACCAGCGCGCCCGGCAGTTAATTATATGAACAGTCAAAGTTGGGTTGCGCCTAGAAGCCACCGTCGTTTCACTTGTGTTTTCGAAGTCCTGATCGACAAATCCTGTTGCAACTCGCTGCAAGGGCCATCTTCTGGCGCTGATATGGTGCTAGGCTGACTCCAATGAGCCTGAATCGACCATATGATTTCTCGTCGGTCGCAAAACTATCGTAGTTCTGGCAGAATAACTACTTGGGTCGAGTTTCCAGTAATCGCCAGTCCCGCCCACCGAGTTACGGTTGGTCTTGTCCGTCCAATTTGGCTACAGTTGCATTCATCTCAGCCGCATGAACTGAAGGAACAAACCACTGAGGGCGCATTCGACCAATAGCCAGACGAAGGAGTTACGCCCGCTTTCAACGGGGTTGGGTATAGATTCCTGAGACTACGACATGATCTCCCGCCATCCGATCTGTTCATCTCTGGCGCGCAGATCACTTTTGAACGACGAGAATAAACCCCTACTGATGCCTTTCGCATAGCTGCCGTCGGAGTTCTCGGAGGTGGTAGATTGTCGCAGAAGTTACATCGTCTTTGCTGGGACAAGGCCACTACCGATAGGTCCGGCATGAGCGAGTTTCGGGAAGTCGGCTAGTCGGCATTACGGCCACTCTGGAGAAGAAGATGTAACAAATGTGAAGCTTCATAGAAAAGTTGATGTCGTGGACGTCGGGCTGAGTGGTATTGGGCATGAAACCTGAATTTGTTGTACCAATGGCGTTATTCTAAATGCGCTTGCTTATTATTTATCCCAAGGGCAGCTTTTGGGTACAGAAAATATAGATAGACGACATAGCAATAATTAATGACTCTAACCATAGTTTTACTGATAGCCTTATGGTTAGTAAAGACGTTGAAGCGAGCTCGAATTGCTTTAGCACGTAAGCCTGTTCAGGGAGAATAGAGATCGGAGGCCACAGTCAAAGCTGCTCATCTCAGTTGCCTGTCGTCATTCTTCCCCCCCCCCCCCAGACTCTTCTTAGAGGGCCACATTGGCTGTCGTCATACCTCGGCATCTTTTCAAGTAGCGTTCCACCCACAAATCCTAGAAAGTCAAACTGGTGAACTGAGGGCTCGGGGCAGTTATTGATCTAGACTTTTTGACGTTGGAGAAGTTTGCGGCTCGTAACCCCACTTCTACGGCTTTACCGAAAGACTTGTAGCATTAATTTGTGGCTGCGAAAAGGGGCTCAAAAATGTTACCCAAAGAGTGTAACCGTACTCCTTGTGAGACTTGTAGAGTCGTAATACAGTTGACCGAGGAGACAGGGGTCAAAGGAATCCGCAACAAGTGTTGGGTGCTGAAGATATAGAGTTGAGCTGAAACTGGACTTCGAGGCGAGCATGTAGCAAAATGGGATGCAAATATTGACGATCAAATAATTTGAATTTCGCTCAAGGATAATTACGAGAATGGCAAGCTCTCGGTCACGCATGTCACCTGGCAGCGGCGTGCTGAGTAAAGCTGACAGATTCGGGTTGTCCAAGGAGTATGTATTTATTCTCGAGCTGTTCCTTGCCTTCATTATGATACCCATCTGCCGGACCGTTTCAGGCTCGGAGTTATTCCAACGGCGTGGCGTCGCCGCGTCGATCACTACTAGCGCAGAGCTAGGATGATAGCCTCTCCAAACACAGCCAAGCAGATCCAGGAACCCTGCGCGGCGTTTTTACGCTACAACTGATAGCGGCTTGGTGAGGAACGTTTGTAGACGAGGCCTTGCTAGCTGCTCCGTAGCCTGACTCGTGATAATCGCCACCGCAAAGAGCTTATCCTAGTGCAGTTCGCAACCTCTCCCACGCAGCGGGCCACGCTCACGGGTATTACATGATAGGATACGAGAGAAACTCAAGAAAGTCGGTAAAGGCGTCCTGGGGTCATGATTTATCCACATTCTCCAGCGAACCGAGACAACCGACAACCGAGCGATCCGATCGAGGGGATCGCCAATGGCGAAACTTGCTGATATTCTCTGCAAAGTTGTTCTCGCGCACGTGAGACCTCGGTCAGAACTGCAATTGCAGCTTAACTATCCGTTACTACGTAGAGGAACGTTGTGCTCCTTTCTTCCGGGGTTACTCTACACCAAGCGAGGTCAATGCAGCGTATTCCTGCGGCCTGAAAATGAGTGTGTCAACGCTAGCCTCGGCGAGGCAGGTCTTCTGAGGCGAATCTGCCGAGAGCCTCAGCACCTTGGCGCCAGGGTTCGGCCAGGGTATGCTGGGATCCAATGCCACTAGAAGATTCCCTGCATAGTCCCATTAAACTCAATGGTGGTGACGAGATAGCGAGGGTGACATCGTGTTCAACTGCTCTGGAAGACAAAGAGCCTGTGTCCTGCACTCAGCAACTCGATGTCAGTCACGTATGGTTCTTTGGAAATCACACAGCGAGCCCCGACTTCAACATGACTTGGGGCGACCTTGCCCATGATGGCCGCACTCTGGATCCATTAGGGCCCGGGCTCCGCAGTGGTTTAACGATAATCACCATCTTGGCGTTTGTGTCCTTCTTTCTGGCCAGTGGCCTTTTTTTCTACCTCGTTTTCAAGCTTGCGACGTGGAACTGCTCCATCAAGAACAAGCCGGTTGGTCATGTTCAGCATCAGAGACGATCTCTGCAGGGAGCCATTGACTTTACGCTCGGCATCCATGGCATTTTCACGGCCAGTAATGGAGGGAACCAAGATGTAGATGGCAAAGGACTCGACACCAAAAACATACGACGAAGCCCAAATCAGTTTCTCATCCTTATCATCAACCTACTTCTCGCCGACATGCATCAAGGAGTAGCCTTCTTCTTGAACACAGAGTGGCTACGCAGGGATGCCATCGTCGTCGGCACCTCAACCTGCTTCGCCCAGGGGCTGTTTGTATCACTCGGGGATCTGGCGTCAAGCATGTTCATTACCGCTATTGCTGTTCACACATATGTATCGGTGGTCTCGCAGCGGCGTACGCCCCAGAGGGTACTGTACCTGGGTATTGCAGCCATCTGGGTCTTTGTCTATACCGTATCACTTGCCCCGATCGCGGCGACTCGAAACGGTGCCGCATACGGAGGATTCTTTGTCCGTGCAGGCAGCTGGGTAAGCATCCATCTATTTCTCACCATCACTGACGCTGACTTGAACCAGTGCTGGATGAACCAAAAGTACGAGAACCTACGGCTTCTGACACATTATCTCTTCATCTTTATCGCTATTGGAACGACAGCGGTACTATATACCATCATCTTCTTATCCATCCGCCGCCAAGCTCATTTGGAGTCCTCTCACGCTGACGATGGAGAGATTTCACAACTCCAACTCAGCCGGAACCCTGCCTTCCTCATCTACCCAGTCATCTACGGCCTCTGTACACTTCCACTCGCATTGGGTCGCATTGCGACAATGGCCGGAGCTAATGTGCCCAATGGATACTTCTGCTTTGCAGGTGCGATGATTGCCTCCAACGGGTCCTTTGACTGCCTGCTGTTTGGCACCACGCGAAACGTGATCATTTTCGCGTCCAAGTACGATGTTTCTTCAAGTGACACTGGCTTGGGAACATTTGCATTCTTGAAGACGCCCATCAACCGCCGCTTTGGCAATGCCATCTCCATCCAGGGCGGTGCACAGGGAGGCGACGAGAATATTACCACGGGAGGATGGTGGCGGTGGCCTGGCCGGGTTGCAGGCTCTGCAACGAAGAGCCGCAAGGATAGGATTCGGACTACTAGCCAGGAGTCCCTTCGAGGGCCTGCAATTCAGTTGGACACGGTTACTTCAGTCGTGGTTGAGGTTGACTGTTCGACAGAACGAGATCCGAGATATCCAGACCCGTCGTTGAGTTTAAATCCGTCCCTGGCTAGCACGGACAAGGAGTTTGGAAAGGTGATAGATAGGTCTTTATATGCTAAGAGATAGACATGTATCCTTATATAAATAATTAGAAAGTATGCATTTTTTCAGATTTGCTCTCTCGGCCTCTCACAGTACCAAGTCCGCATTTTTGAATTCGACGCTGCCCGCCTTGTTGGCTTTTGGTGTTCTAAACCCAGTGAATAACTTGACAATTGCCGCGCAGTATTCCGCTATACCATATAATAAGAGTAGGGGTCCCATGCTCAAGGCATAGGAACATTATGGTTATATTGCCGTACAAATACACTCTACTTCAGCGACGATACCATGCGCAGGACAAAACATAGATAAGACACAATGACTACAGCAGTTCTTTAAGACATACTTTCAGGTATTCCCCGTCTTTTCTATCATCTTTTATCGACTAGCTTAGGAAGCCAACACCAGTTACCCCGGATCTTTGGGTTGGTGTTTGAGGATTCCATTATTGCTGAAGTGTTTTGACAAGGCCGAATGTTCAGGACGTTGAAATGCCAGGCTTTGCTCTTTTTTGTGAGTACTAAATACATTCTCTTGGTCCGCGATGATGAGTATGATGACAAGTGACCCGTTAGAAGAGTGTGGGCAACTTCTCTGAGTGCTCTTGCAAGAACACGCAAAACTGAGCTTCTGTTTGCCCAGGACTGTATTCCCTCTGTTCCCTCGTCTATTCGAGCTGTCCAAATAAAATGCTGCCTCTTTGGGATGATTGCCTGATTGGGTGCTGGCCCATCCTCGCCGGCTCGCCCTGATCGCCGTCGATGGTTCAAAGATGGTTTTCAATCTGAACTTGCAGCTCGAAAAGCAGACACAAACACCGGTCTCGTGGCCCAATGGCAAGGCGTCTGACTACGAATCAGAAGATTCTGGGTTCGATCCCCAGCGAGATCAAAATTTTGCTCTACCTGGCCCTTGTAGGATCACTTTATTCTTCATTTTTTATTTCATTTTATAGGTGATCTGGCTGACAAAGTCTGGAAACACCCAGGAAGTTAGGATACGGTTAATGCGCGGTCAGTCTATTTGTCGATCTCGGATGTCTCGGCGTATGTTTCCGTCTCAACCGCATCAGCCCCCGCTCCAGCTGTAGGCTTACTCAAAACAACATCACCAACTTTCAAGTTCCCCTAGGGCAAAGATATTCCTTCAAGGCCAAATCCCCGTCTTTATTTGCTTTTTAAACAAGAACCTTCCCTCTAGGCTCCCAGCGCAGCACCCAATTCGTCAGATAAAGATGGCCGGAAAAACTGTCCTCAACATCCCATTCGCGTACCGCGCACTTTTCCTCTACTTTGAGCCTTTTGCAGCCTTCTTCGGTGCTTTGCTGCTGCATTTCTTCCCCGAACTTTTCCTAAACACCATGTCTCCATTGAGCAGGTATGCACCAGACAACCAGGTTATATACGATCAGGTTGCCGCGACCTACACGCTCTTCGCTTTCAACGAGGCCGTCCTTCTGAGGATGACAAATGATCTTCGCGTGTGGAAAGGAGTTTTCACTGGCATCTTGATTTGCGATGCTCTGCACTTGTATGGAAGCTGGGCGGCTCTTGGCGGTGCCGTGTTTTGGGATCCTCGGGTCTGGAGGATTGAAGACTGGGTGAATCTGGGAAGTCTTTGGGCACAGGGCGCCATGCGTGTAGCCTTCGTGGCTGGGGTCGGACTTGACGGGAGTGTTCGCGCCAAAGCAGAGTGAGTTTGCGTGTGACCAATATCACAGCGTCGTTTGTTGCTCGAGCTCTGACAGCAGGCCACGGCGCACCTGTCGAAGAACTGAGCAAACCTTTGTGGTAATTTTAGCCTGACAAGAATAGAGAAACTTAGGGCGAGCGGATGTGACAATATGAGTAGAGATAAGAGACTAAAAAATGAAGAAAGAGGGAAGGAATGAGTAGAGATCACACTATCTTGTCTGGTATCTCCATTGTTCCATTACCCGGCATCATCAGGTCTACCTGCCATGCAGTTTCCAGCGTACTGTTGAGTGTTGAACAGTGACCCATGCCCCAATGGGCCGATTATAGGTGTATGGTCCATTACCCATCATTGGTTTAGGAAAAGAAAGACCTTGTTGCGTTTCTAGAAGTGAGAACTGCCCTCCCGTGGAACCCTTGGCTTGAAAGCACCGTCATAAACGCCCTCAACAGCGCTCACTTGTCTATGGGCTATACGTTCTCCATGCGGCGACACATTCTCAGCAGGCGTATCCACGACTATAACCGGAGGATGGTACCGGGTGATACGGTGATTTTAAAAATCGCGCGTGCTTTCCAGCGGTCAGTGCCGCTGTGGCTGACCAAGGCAGCGACGGCGATAATGTTATGTCGCGGCAAATGGAGGCTCTTGTTCGAGAACTCTAGGTGCTGCGGTCCACGGTACGCAGCAGTCCAGAGATGGTCGACCTCCTACAGCTCGTGTGGGAATACGAGCAAGGGGTTCTATGGCCGGTGTTTGTACTTGAGTACGCCGACTGAGGCACGCTCACCGACTTTGTTCGGTCTGGACGCACGCAGAGCCTTGACACCAACTTATCTCTGTGCTTGGATGTGCTGAAAGGGCTTGCAGTCCTGCTTGAGGTTGGTATTGTTCACGGCGAGTCAAGACAGAGCCGGAATCGGAAACCTGGATTCCGCTGTCGGGGACGCCGCCATCCACAGCCCCCAAATGCGTGTCCCTGTGAAGCGGGAGGCTGTGATTTACACCGACTACTTCTCGTTTGGAATCCTGGTGTGGCAGACGCTGCCCGATGGAAAGCAAGACAGCCTCTTTTCCTAATAGCCGTTCGATTGCCCATCGAAGGAGGGTCTATGCCAGCATCATCGGCCTATGTTCAGGACGCAAAGAAAGATCGCGAATTCGTCGATGGAGCCAAACAATCGATCCTGCTCACCGCGGGTGGAGTAGACAAGAAACTTTGGGGAGACTTTACCTTGATCCTTGTCAGTACACTCAACCCCGCCCCTACGCAGCATTGGAAAGGTGTTGGCCCTGTTTGGCTAGGAACAGAGGTAAGTACTTGTAGTGACATAAGCTATGTGCGTTGTTTCACTACCTGGACCACGAGCTGATGCCAGTTGCGTGCCTGACTGGACCTCAGCGGGCCGCAATCACAACGGAAGGGCAGCGGATGCTTATTTCACTCTTGCGCAACGTCGTATCAACGGCTTTGGCACCAAGCAATCGGACACTGGCTGGATTTACTATTAAAGGCTACATCTCTAGGACATCACGCCACATAGCTCGTGTTGCCAAGGATCTGGACAGCCGTTAAGCCGGAACAATGTCCACAAACATCAGTCCCTCGGAGTTTCTCAGACCCTTAGCTTTGCGAAGAGTGGCTAGAGCTGATGAAACCGTTACAATCTGCGTACAAGGGTCTGAAATCCTTATACACCCTTTGGATTCATAGCATGATTCCTACATCGTCTAAATATTATTCCGTAGACTAATATACTATATGTGGAGCACTGACAGAGAGACTCTTGAACAATGTTCCAACATTGACCCGTTAGCAAGCATTCTTCGGGCCAACCGAACAGTCCGACCTGGCACGTCGGATCATGACCCCGGTTGAGATAGGTAGGGATTATACAGAGTGCAATGTAACCTTGCCCACTCATTTCTCGTCTAGCTTTCTACGATTTCCCGCTGGGCGACGTTATAGACCCCTCAAATCCAGAATACGACATTTTCAGCGACAGACAACTCGAGATGGACAAGCTCTTTGGGTCCAAGCCAACGGTAGAGCGAATCCCGAGTGACCGGGTGCTGCCGCTCTACTTCCTAGATGATAGTCCTCTTCTGAAGGCCCAGAATATGGCCGTGTCAATTGTTTTTGACGATGTGCTTGACCCAGAGAAGCTCCGACAGTCCCTCGAAGGCCTTGTTAAGCGGCAAGGATGGCAGAGGCTCGGAGGTCGACTGAGAAAGAATGTAAAGGATACAAAACCAACACCCCACTCTCCTAGAGGCTCTGAGCTGCCTCCAGCTTCCTCCGGCCATGCTGACTCTTCCGTGTCACCATAGGTTTCCGGCCAGTTGGAATATCACATCCCGGCCGAGTTTACGGCCGAGCGGCCGGCCATATCTTTTTCTCACGTCGACCACAACATGCCAGCTGCTTCACATCCAGCTGCGTCCCGAATTCCACGTCCAAGTGCTCAGCCTGCTGTCGTCGGTGACCCGGACGACTTGGCGGATTTAGCCTGGGAACCCGGGTGCAAGCCGGCAGGAATCAATGACTATCTCACGTCTGATCGGCCAGCCCTTGGTCTGCGCGTTAACTCTTTCACAGATAAGACCGTCGTAGTCTTTATTTGGCAGCCTGCCGCCTTCGACACCTTTGGAATGAGATACATCTTGAAAGCTTGGAGCGCCATGCTCTGGGGCAAGACGGACGACATCCCAACGCCCACAGGCCTCATCTCGGACCCATTTGATGCCCTTGCTAAAGGCACGCGTCCTGCCGCAGAAAAGCATCTGTTAGCTGACAGGCAAGTCGGGCTTTTTGGCATGATCAAATGGGTGCTAGGCTACGGTATCGATATGCTTGTCCGAGTTAAGGAGAACCGTATGGTCTGTGTCCCAGAGACATATTGGCTGCCACAGAAGGAAAGGGCCCTGGGTGAGCTTCGGGCTGAGGCGATCGCAAATGGCCAAGATGCATCCAAGGTGTTCTTGACCGAGAATGATATCCTAACGGCTTTGGTCGCTCGTTATGTTGTCGCTTCAGGAAATATGAGCCCTGACAGGACGGTGGGTTCTGATCCTCCCAAGTCACTAGGGAGATAGCATTTACTGACACCTTCATCTTTCTATTCCAGATTACTATATTTACTGCCATGTCCCTTCGCAAGGCCTTCACGGGAGATTCTATCCCACCCGAGGACGAGCACCCCTATGTCAATAACGCCTTCGGCTGGGCTAACGCGCTCGTCAGCGCAAGCGATGTGACCTCCAAGCCGCTGAGCTGGCTCGCTCATCAGGTCCGTCGAGCCATCAATGAGCAGGGCACGCGAGCTCAGCATGAGGCCTACTATGGACTGCTGCGCACGTCTGGTATGGGTTTGCCCATTGTCCTCTTTGGAGATGGCGGCATGGCTCAACTCGGTTTCACCAATTGGTCCAAGGCAGGCCTGTTCGATCTAGACTTTGCACCAGCCCGCAAGGATCTCAAGGATCTCAGTGTGCCATGCCAGCCTTCATACGTCCAGGTGAACTACGGTCCCATCAAGCCAACAGATGGGTTCACCATCTGTGGCAAGGATGGCAAGGGGAATTATTGGGTTACTGGGTATAAGGTTAAGGGGCAGTGGGCAAAGTTCCAGAAGCAACTATACAGGGACATTGAGATGGAAGGACAAGTCAAACAGTAGAGCTCCAAGGCTTACTACCCGTTTGTTAAACACCCTGTCTATGGCTACCTCGAATTGAAAGCTCTTCACTAAATATTACCCTAGAGGTCAAACCGCACGATGTTGTGTGTGGAAGAAAATTGACCCAGGCCTGTCCTTGTACACTAGCTGGCCACGGTGCGACCATCACTTTGCAAAAGTGTAGGCATCCAAGTGCTTACGCGTTGATGCTTACTGTGGATCTCCCTGCGCTAATCTAGAAATCAATGTTATAATCTTCTATCAGGCATCAGTGACCATCTGCAAAAAGCCGCGTACCCAACTAGATGATGGATCTATTCAACTCCTTAGAGTTCACCTCCCACGTGGAAGACTTGATCAGACAAAACCGAGTCCCTGGTCTCTCCATTGCAATTGTGCAGAAAGATCAGGTTGCGTCTGCAGGGTATGGACTGGCCTGTGTTGAGGATGACGAGCCATGCACGGCTGACACGCTCTTTGACATTGCGTCGTCTTCCAAGTCCTTGACGGCCGCTGCCGTCGCGCTGTTGGTCGACGACAACGAGGATCATGCTGAGATCCAATACGATTCCGTCATGTCCGAGCTGCTACCCGACGACTTTGTCATGTCTGGAGAGGAATACACGAAAGGCATCACCTTGGATGATATACTTGGCCACAAGACTGGCATGGCTGGGTAATTAAAGTCTGTTTCTCTATGCATGCGTCGCTTACCATAGAACACAGCCATGACGACTCCTACTTGGGGCAGCGCGCAGCTCAGCCTGACGATGCAAGGTCGATTACCAGAAACTTACGAAACCTGGCTCCCGCCGCCCCTTTGGGCTCAAGATATCTGTACTGCAACATGATGTACACTGCGGCGACTCATATGATAGAGGTGAAAAGCCAGACGAGCTTTAGCGACTTCCTGCAGGCGCGCATCTTTGATCCGCTTGACATGAATTCGAGCAGTCTTCAGCCTGATAGCGCCCGAGACAAGGGTCTTGGTGGCCGGCTTGCCAAGGGACACGTCTGGCAGAAGAGCAGTTCATCATATCGGCAGTTCGAAGCTGCAAACTGCCCCGAGGGCCAAGGCGCAGGCTCAATAATCACAAGCGCGAATGATTTCATCAAATGGATCAAGGCTCTGGTCAACCGTGAAGGACCAATAAGCGAGAACGTGTACCGAGGTCTCACTCAGCCGCGGTCATCTCGGGACCCCAAAGGCCGAAACCTGAAGGCGCAGATATCATCCATTTATTACACCGCGGGAATGGAGTTTTTCTACTTCCGTGGCTATGCTGTCTTTGGTCATAATGGTGCGATATCTGGTTTCGGGAGTCGCTTCGTGTTTCTCCCTGAGTTCAGATTTGGTGCTGTTGTTCTTGGAAACTCAGCTGGAGCAAACTCTGTGGCTGCACAAGTAGTCCGGGAGCTGATCGACGAGGTTATTAATGTCCCTGAGGAGGAGCGGAGCACGTCTCAAAACAAACGCAATGCTACCAAGAGTGGAAAAGAAGTTCCGCTCACACACAATCTCAAGGGCAAGCCGCAAGACCATCCCCAGAAGAAAGGCCAAGAGAAGAGACGCAACACGGAAGGCAACACAGAGAATAACTCGGACAAAGAGAAGAGCAAAGGTCAACGGAGTATCCAGGGCGAAATCCAGCCAAAGACGCAGCAGAAACGTAATTCAAAAGCCCGACAGCCGCAACAAACTCCGCTCGACGCATACACCGGCATTTACTGGAACCCTGGATACCATGCCATGAGAGTCGAGATCAAGAACCATAAGCTCTTCATTGACGCCACAGATCGCTCATTTGGCTTCACTCTCACCTTTGAGCATGACCGCGACCAAACAAAGTACATTGCGCACTTGAGCGATTACTGGGAGGGTGGTGACGACTTGCTCACAGCTGAGTTTGTTTTTGATGGTGACAAATCGGTTAAGATGGGCTTAGACTTAGAACCTCTTATCAAGCAGCTAATCTGGTTTGAGAGAGTGGACGAGAGGGCTTGAAAACATGTGCCTGTTCTGAGAGCCATAGGATTCGTATAGCTGGCTATATAGTGCGTCCTCTTTAAATCCTATGTTTTCAAAACGGTAGCTAGGAAGTAGACAATGTTATTCGCTGTAGTCTTGGTAGATGCGTATTTGACTATGAGAAATAGCAGTGGTTCAATCAACAATCTGCTGGGTAGTTAACTGTGGCCTAACGTTAGATCTGGCCGGAGCTGATTGTGAAGAGATCAACAGGTTCCCGATAACCCCGAGACCCATTGGTCCCAACCATCAATACTTGGCACGCTGACATTCGGGGACGATGGGTCAGTTGACAGTGAAGCCTTGGAACGGATGCCGCGGAAACAGTGCCACCTCTTGGAACTAAAATAGGCCTGCAGACGATGAAATGTTTATGGCTTGGTGGGCAGTAAAAGCCGTGTTGGCGTCATAGCTGGCACACCCATTTGGATAGAGGCCATGGTTAGTGGACTGAAAAGCAAGACCGTCTGACGATCGGCAGACAAGTTGTCAAATACGTCGTATAATTGCTTCTCTAGCTTCACGAGACGGACCGACTGTGCGGAACGAACAGACTACCCCGCAATCCGCCATGGCGAAGTTCAACTAGGCGTAAAGTATAAAGTTGGGCGTCAGCGGAGACGGTTTCACTCAAGGCTTCAGCTTTGGCATACGATTACAACATGCTCATCTCGAGAGCAGCTCTTCTGGTTAATACGCTGTACTTCGCCCTCGCCCTCGGCGACAAGGCTGGTTCATGTCAAGCCATCAGCCAGCACCTCAGCGACCCGCCGTATGAGAACTTCTTCTACTCGGACTGCAATGTCGACGCACAAGTCGTTGTCACCAGTCCTCTCCCAGATAGCAACCTCTCCATCATCGGCCCAAGATTAATTGTCGCATGGCCTGCTGGAAACAGCGGAATATGCACCTTCTTCCAGCCTCAGAATGGCGACAACGGCACCCTTGCCATTGACCTTGTCAATTCCACTATTGGGGCTCCTTTGAGTGCGGTCCACCGGGAAGACGACACGTCGAATTATCCGTTCGTTGGAGTTGAGGGTGTTCTCTCGTTCAACACTTCCGCAAACCTGACGGTGGCTATTCTGGGGAGCATCCGGAATATTCGCGACTTCACCGAAGGGCCCAGCCTTCTCAGCCCCCTGATTCAGGATGCCATGAATGTCACGACTGTCAAGAACAGAGGCGTTCAGTTCTCTCGCCTTTGGCTGGACAACGTCACTACCACAAACTTGATATTGGAGCCTTGGGGAAACAAAGACAGCAAGATCAGCATTGACAACAAGACTGTTAGCTTTGGCGCGGGCTTTTACCGATTTTCTGCTTCCTTCAACTACCCTCAGCTGGAGCAATTGCCTCCTCGACAGGTCCTGAACAAGGAATCTCAGCACCTAGCCAAGCAAGACCCATCGCAGGCTCGGTCCTTATCCTTCTTCTCATACACAGAGAAGCTTCTCGCTGGCGGCTGGAGGTTCTTGACATACTTTGGTCGGGATAGCATGATCTCTGCCCTCCTTCTGGAGCCCATCCTCAGCACGGGCAATGGTTCGGCCATGGAGGCCGTCATCGGGGCTGTCTTGGAACGCATCAACCGTACTGACGGCTCGGTATGTCATGAGGAGACTATTGGTGACTATGCGACCTTTCTGAATTTGCAGAAAAACGTTTCTTCGAGTGCTCCAGGTTTTGTGTATCCCATGATCGACACAGATTATTTCTTGCCTGTCCTGATGGCACGATACTTTAATGCCTCCCCAAAGAGAGTCGCACCGCTACTGAATACCAAGGCTGGCAAGGTAAATACTCAGAATCGGAACCTGAGCTGGGGAAACCTCAGCTACATCGCGGCACAGAAGATTATGAACATTACCGAGGCTTTTGAGAAGAACCCTTCAGTCAAGAACCTGATTCACCTCAAGGAGAGCGAACTCGTTGGCCAATGGCGTGACTCAACCTACGGCCTTGCCAATGGCCGGATTCCTTTTGATGTGAACTGCGCCCTCGCACCAGCAGCACTGTATGCCATCTCAAGTTTAGCAGCAATGCCAGACGTATATCCCAAGAACTCTATCACCAAGGATTGGAGCGCCGTTGCAGCAACGCGGGCCAGGATTTGGGAAGACAAGACGCTCCCTCTCTTTCAGCACAACATCACCGTGGACAAAGCTACGTCTCGACTACAGGGGTATGTCAGCAAAAGCAACTTCTACGATGGCCCAACACATGCGGACTCACTCGCCAATTACTCATCCTCAGGGAAAGTCATCGACTACGCTATCGCAATCAACAGCACTGCATCACCAGACAAGATACCCATCGCCCATACAGATACTGCGTTCCGTCTCTTCCTGCTCAACTCCACTAACGACGAGCAGCTGACAACCTTTATCAACTCCACCGCAAACACAATCCTTCGACCCTTTCCTGCAGGCTTGACGACCCCCGTCGGTGCAGTAGTTGCAAACCCGGCACTCTCCGGTGACGACGTCCTGATCGCCAACTTCACCAACTCCGCGTACCACGGAACCGTCATATGGAGCTGGCAACTGGCACTGATGGCTAAAGGATTGGAGCGACAACTTTCACGATGTTCTGCATCAGCTTCGAAGCGTGCTTCTGAGAATGGTGATGACGCTCCGGCATTCTGCGGCGACGACGGAGTGTACACTGCATTAAGACGTGCATACAACCTTCTTTGGGATACCATTGAAGCCAATTCCGAGCAGCTACAGTCCGAGGTTTGGAGCTGGACCTACAGTACGACAAAGGGAGGGAACAAAGGGACCTATAAGTTATCGCCGTTGGGTGTCTTGCCGCCTCCGCCGGGGCTCAGCTCGGGAACGGAGAGTAACATACGACAGCTTTGGAGTCTGGCGTTTCTGGCTGTCAGGAGGAATAAGCATTATTCCTAGAATTAAAAGCTACAACTGCCCCCAGGGCTGCTGATTCTTGCCAGAAACGACTGAGGTCACTGCGGGAAGTCAAGTGTAAATTCCATACCATATTAAATATGATATTCATGTTCTGGAGTGAATTCTTGGATGCCGTGAACACATTTAATTCACCACGAAACTGTCAGCAAATACAACAATTCAGACTTTATTGTCGTCTCCTCCTTTACCAGTGCGCTCCTCGATCGGGATCCCTATCCGAAGCAGCCTGACCTGTGCGGGGTTGGGGTTCTACGGCAGGGCCTCAGAAAAGGTCGTTCCCTTTCGCGTCCAGCTCCTAGCAAGCCTATCAAGTCGATCCCCAGACTACCAGAGGATCAGAGCTGGAGTCTCTCCAGGTACAGCAATAGGGTTGACCTGAGCCATGGCTACCGACAGCCAAGACGTCGAAATCACGGCCCAGTGCCTCTGCAAAGCTCACTGCTTTGCCACTTCAGTGACCCGGCCAAATCTCCCTCTTAAAGGAACAATCTGCCACTGCAAATCATGCCGTCATGTAACTGGGGCCATGTACACAAGCCATGTGGTGTGGCCTGGCTCGACAGCCGACATCCTCAAGTCGAACCTCTCGCGATACGAGTTTACCTCCAACGTCAGTCTGCTCTTCTGTGGCACATGTTCCAGCCCTTTGTTCTGGGAAGAATACTACAAGGGCCAACCCAAGGTACTTGATGTATTCACTGGAGCTTTGAACAATGTTTCAGTGAGAAATGTGATCAGGTTTCCAGATCAGATCTTTGTGGGGGATACTGGTGATGGCGGCGTTTCTCAATGGCTGCAGTATCCCAATGAAAACGGACCGGTATCAGAGCGCTGGAGAACGAGACCTCACAAGAGCGAGAGATTAAGCAAGGAATGGCCATCCACTACGAACCTCCCCAAGTCCGGTGACGAGAAAGAGACGAGCAGCATTCCTATTCAGTGCCGCTGCAAAGGAGTTGACTTCGTGCTACGCCCAGCCAACGTGGACTTTGCTACCATGGAAGCCGACTCTTTGCCCTTTTTTGTCGATCCAACAACTCACAGATACCTCGCGACGTTTGATGCGTGCAACTCCTGCCGCTCTACATTTGGCGTCGAGATAGTCAACTGGACCTTTGCCCTGCTTCAGCAACTCGACTTTCCGGCGTCCGTTGAACAATGTGGCCTTCCTCAATCAACCAAAGAGCTCAAAGCCGCCGTGTTAAGCCCTGATCGAGATCCTCGCTTTGGCACTCTGGCCATGTACGAGAGCTCAGCAGATGTTCAACGATACTTTTGTTCGCGCTGCTCAGCTTCGGTATTCTACGCCGTCGACGACCGCCCAGAGCTTGTCGATGTTGCTATCGGGCTTCTCGATGTGCCAGAGGGAGCTAGAGCTGAGGACATACTGACTTGGAACTTGGGCTCAAAAGTTGGCGGCGAAGCAGATGTTGTTGGCGGATGGAGGGAAGGGTTTGTCAAAGCGGTCAAGGAGACAGCGGAGCAGTGGAGGGTACAAAAGAACTATCCCAAGGCTTGGAAAAGACTTGCGGAGAGCAAAAAGTATTAGGCTTGAATGTCGCTATGATGTGATGGAGAACTTGTGCAAGGGTCGAATTATTTACCTATGAGAAGATCAAACAGCTTCAGTTGACTTCCTCCTCTTCATCAGACAACAGAAGTCTTAGACTGGCTTATCTTCTCGACATGGATGCGGTTCCCGTCATTCGGCTTTTTACCATGCAACGTGTGTGTATCTTCCAGCTGGCCCTTCTCTTCTGGCCCATCTAGTTTCACCTCTTCTCCAAAAGCCTCTTGAATTCTCTCCAAAGTATAGCCCTTGGTCTCGGGGTACAGCCACCAGAAGACAAGAATCTCAACCAATAGCCAACCCACATAGACCAGATAATACTTCCATCCCAAAGAGTCCATGCCTACTGGGTTGACAAACTGGTTGAAGAACGATGCTGCTTTCGTGGAGAACACCAAGATGCTGAGGCCCATCGCTCGAAGCCTAAAGGGCAGAATCTCGGTGGGATATAGGAACAGCAGGGGATTCAGACAGATGTTGAAGGAAGTGTAGTAGATGAAGATGAAAGCGAGTGCGGATTTGCTAGCCGCGGTCGAGCCGGTCTTGTCATAGACCGCGAGGCTTGCCGTGAGGGCCGAGAAAGTTAGGAACATTGCGATACCACCACCGATAAACATTTGGCGCCGCCCGATTTTGGTTGACAGGACGGCAGCAAAGAGGGCAGTAGCGTAGTTAACAGTGCTGATCGTTCCGTTTAGCATGGTTTGTTCATGCTGGGTTGTAATGCCTATGCTTGACAGGATCTTGGTGAGGTAGTAGGACACGAGGCCATTTCCTGACCACTGGCCGAATACTGCCAAGGAAACCAGGATAGCCAATCTCTTGCGGTTAGCCGGTGTGGCTATAAAGAGTTTCAGGCCTTGACCCTCTATAGCTCGCTCAGCTTTGAGGGTTTCGTTCATCTCCCAGAACTCGGCTCGGGCGAGAGGACTATTCCAATCCCCGTTCGCGTGGTGCTTTACCAAAATCTGGTACGCCTCTTCACCTCGGTCTTTATATGCCAACCATCGAGGAGATTCGTCTAGGAAGAAAGCGAAGATGACCTGAATGCATGCCGGAGCCGCCTGAAGGAGAGTTGGAAGTCGCCATGCCCAGGCGCTAGGGATTCGGTAGCTTCCAAAGGCAACCCAGCCTGCAAGAAGCGACCCCAAATAGAAGCTTGTATTGTATAGGGAACCGAAGAAGACTCGATGTCGGGGATGGGCCAGCTCCGATATCAGAACCGGGGCTGCGGCGAGGGCAAGGGTGATGCCGAATCCGACGATGATACGACCGCCGATGAAGACGCCGATAGTTGTGCTAGCGCATTGGATGACGACTCCGATCATCATGATGAAGCTTCCGATGACTATGGACAGTCGACGACCAAATCGATCCGAAATGATGGCAGAAAATGGCGTGGAGAGAATCGCACCGAGGGGGTACGAGCCGCTGGTAATGCCAAGTATGGCGCCCTTTGGCGAGCCGAACTGCTCGTTCCACGCCTTCACGCCTTGAAGAGACGTAAGAACACTGCCATCATAGCCGTTGGTTGCGCAAACAACAAGGCAGGCTGGAGCGAGAATGGCATAGAGGTGGATCAGGGACGGGGTGAGGGCAAGAGGAGAGCTCTTGTCCTGGGCCAAGATATCGGCCACAGTATGCGCCGGGCGACTGATGGGGGTTTTGCTGCTCATCCTGACCCAAAAGACCCGCAACACGGATCAAGTGTGGGCTCTGTCAAGGCAGAAAAATGAAAGGCGAGGCTGATGGCTCCGAGAAACAGGGATGGTTGGCGACCTGCAGAGACTTTATAGTTTGGCGCGCAGTTCACATGACGCTCGTCAGACAAAACACCATCCACGGGGATTTGATCGGCAAGTAAATGGATGAACTGACTTTAAACATGCAAAAGGTGGCCCGACTTTGGAGGTGCCTCAAGCTAATCCCCAGATTGATCATCGCGCCTAGGGCCGCCCGGAAGACCGACCCGGTGCTAGCTACCCCATGTTCTCAAACACCTTAGTTGAGGGGATTGAGCGCGGACAGACGGACCAACCCTTGATCACGACTGAGAAAGGGGTGTTGGTCAGGGGATGGAGTGCTCTCTGTGTCCCCGCCTTTCGATTCAGGCTCATTTCCAACAGTCCATGGTTCAGTTACCCGGTGGCTCACGAGTCGCTATCTACGCGAGACTTGAGCTCAAGAATTGACAAACAATGTGCCCTTTGTCCTAGGAGCCGAGCTTATAGACCTTGTGTCTTACTTTGGAAGCCAAGCCGAAGACCAAAGAACTCCGAATTGCGGGATTAGTTTGCTTGTAACATTTGTGAACGCCGCCTTAAGCTCTCGCACGCTGGGCAGCAATTTCGCCTAGCACCCTTGTATATCACTCACAATCAAGTAAGTACTTGGTTACCTCGATGGGTTGCCATTTTAATAACAAGGAATAATCAAGACCAGAAGGGTATTACCTAAGTACAATTCCAAGGCATCCAATAATCTCTTAATAAGATTAATGCTCTCATATTATATCTTATATAACTCTCAGGACGCGTTTGTTAAAAGGTGACTGGCTGGGGACCAGGCCAACTTACCCCTGTCGTCTCCGGTTAATAGTTGCTCCGAACCAAAACCTCCCAAGCGGGGGATCCAGAGCTGAAACCCAATCACCATGTCGAGCGATCTCTCTCCACCGACGTTGCGGATGCTCCCGAAAAGGTTATGTCAGAGAACATGGCCGACCAGACAGGTCAGACGCAAGGCCCTGTTAATCCTGCCCGACGCCAAGCTCTCAACGTCCGTAACCTCGACCCCGGTCTCTTCATGCTCTCGCTCACTAGTTAACCGGGCATAGGCTTGCGACGCATGCCGAACGAGAAAAACGAGATGTGACGAGAACAAGCCAGCTTGTGGTCGTTGCATGCGCCTTGGGCTGGACTGCTGCTATGTGGAAACCGTTGCTGCAAAGTGAAACTTATCTCACGGCGCCATCTGAGAGATTGACTAACACCTCCCAAGGAAAAACCTTTCAGTAACCGAGTTAGCAGGGACGTTGAAGCGCATCGATGAGAAACTAGACATCCTGACAGCATCTGTCCTGCAGAACGATGGACTCTCTAGAGGATTTCGGGACCAAGCAGCCCAGACAGCTCAGGCTATGGCTCCAAGTCCAAGCACTAGTCACATGGCCGCTTCCAGTCCACTGAACTTCGGTGGTGTCGGACACCCGCACACAGCCTCAACGCCGTTCCTTGACACACGCCGGATTATGGAAGAGCTTTCTCTCTCCCAGAGACATTCAACGGCCCCGCAGCACCTCCTGACCTGGCCGTGCTCTCCTCTTCAGCTGAGCGAGCCTGAGCTGCAGTACCCTATGGATCTCGAGATCAAGCGGCCAAGATTATCCCAATCAACAGCACCTCCTCGCTGCCTCGAGTTTCTTCCAGGTGACCGTTCTTGGCTATCTCGGCTCTCGTTATCACATGTGAGCCTGTTGACGCAGTCCTACTTTCAGCACTTCCACCCCTCGTGTCTGATTCTCGACGAGACCAAGTTTTACTCCCAAGTTCTCAGCACCGCTGTGCAAACAAACTTTGCACAGAATTTCAGTACATGTACTGTGCTTCTAGTCTGTGCTCTTGGTTCCATCGTCGCTTACTATTCCGGACACGTGGACTGGTCTTCAGGACACGAGCACGATGTCGGCATTGGCTTCTTTAACCTGGCAAACGGCATGTTTCGCGATCTAGAGGGCGCTAATTGGGATAGCGTCCAATGCTTATTGCTCATGGGGTAGGTGGCAATCATCAGACGAAAAAGCTATCAGTATGTCTTCAGTTGGCTAATAATACAATAGGATATTTTACTCCTCCAAACTCAGAGTTTACGACGCGTGGCAGGTGAATCACCGAGCTTGCTGCACTGTTTTGATTCTCGTGCCCTTGTAGGTGCACCCTTTAATGAAACTAAGCGCTTTGTTGCTGACTATTAACAGACAGCGCACTCTGGAGGCACAGGATTGTCAACTGTTCTGGATTGCGTATCTGCAAGAAAGGTAACTATTCTAGTCACACGAAAATACAACCAAGCCGCTTACATCTCCCACTACCTAGCCAAATCCTAGCAGAGTTTGACTTCCCGGCCAGCGGGCTCGGAAAACTTGCCAGCAGCATGCCTTTGCCCCTTGTTCCAGCAGCCGGAACTTATCCTCGCCACGCGCAGTACCAATTGTTCTTCTTGGCTCTGATTTCCATGAGGAAGCTCCTAAATCGAATTCTATTTCATCTCTACAGCCGAGGTAACACAGACCTTTGATGGATTTTACCCTTTGCATGGATGCTTACGGATGATCAGCTCAAAACGACAAGACTCAGAGCCACGACTCACCGCTTGCCGACAAGGCCGCGAGCTTTTTGTCAGTATCGTCGTCCATTATACATGAGCTAGACCGTCAGCTTGAAGAGTGGAGGACGTGCTTACCTCAGGGGTTGAAATTCCTGAGTTACTCAGAGACGCAGCTTTCGGAAATACCGAAGCTTCACCAACCTCGATCTGTTGACGAGAGACTGCGAGGCCACCTCATGGCCCGATACTTTGCCGCAAAATCCATCATTCACCGTCCGTTCATCTATAAGACTCTACACTGCGACCGCACTACCTCCTTTGCCGAGGTCGACAACAGCGGCGCACGAACTGCGGTTGGATGCGCTTTTATGTCCGTTGCTCATAGCGGCATTCTGCACGAGCCTCTGGTGCTTTTGCTACATCCTATCAACTCATGCAGAAGGTACGTGCTTCCTTTGCAAGACAATACCTCATCTTGTGCTGATAGCCAGCTAGTCTGTTTGCTCTTGAGGTGCAGATCGCATTTCTACTTCGCAGCGATCCCTCCCACTTCGCATTGCCCCAGGAGTGGAAGATGGCGGAGGAGGCAAGAAAGGTCATCGGGACATTGATAGTGGAAATGTCGCCTACTGCTGCACGAGATGGTGAGATCCTGCGATCACTGACCTGACTTGAGATTCATCACAGCACTTCTATAAGATTTTCAACTATTACCTGGCGAATTATAATTTCATGACGAGCTAAAACGTTACAGACTCTAGTTGACCCATTGATATGCTTTGCAGGAGATAAAGGTCGCACTGACTCCTTCATCCCTTGAATCCTTAGCTGCCGTGACACGGAACTCAGCATTCTCCTCAACCACCCACATGTTAACGCTGTCGTCCCAGTACGATACGCTGACCTTATCAAGGATTGTACGCGCTGTGGCTGTCTCCCCTGCACGTACAAAGACCTTATCCCAGCCCTTCAACTCCCTAGGCGGTCTCCCCAATCTGGGACTGTCCTGGCTGACGTAGAACTGCACAATTTCCTTTCCATCTCGATTTCCAGTGTTAGTGACATCCACTTTCACTTCGACCTCACCATCACCATCAATCTCGCCTCCGCTGAGGCGGATATTGCCGTACTCGAACGTGGTGTAAGATAAGCCCGCGCCAAAGGGAAACAGAGGCTCGACCTTGCGATGGTCGTAGTAGCGGTACCCAGCGTATATGCCCTCACCGTAGTGGACAATGTCGTTTTCTCCGGGGTAATTGTCATACGGTGGAGTGTCTTCGATTCGTTTGGGAAAGGTAATGGGCAATTTTCCACTCGGGTTGACAGTCCCCAGGAGCACGTCTGCGAGACAATTGCCTTGTTCCTGTCCTTGATACCATGCCTGAACAATAGCAGAGGCCTGGTCTCTCCACGGCATGGTGATGGGGCTTCCTGTCTGGTTTACAACAATGGTGTTGGGGTTTGCTTCGGTAACAGCGGCGATGAACTCGTTCGACCGTCCGGGCAAGTCCATCGAGACCATGTCGCTAGTCTCGGTCTCCCACTCGTGGTCCTTGCCCACCACGACGATGGCAATATCACTATCCCGAGCCATGTCAACCCCATCCCGAAACAACTTGTCCAGATCGCCTGGGTTCTCCATGAAGCCTATGCGACCACCATCTTGGACCTCTTCGCGTTCGAGCTCCGCCATGTAGTCGAGATCGTAGGGCTTCGGTTCACGGCTGATAGACTCAAGAAGCAGCTGGTATTCTCGTCCAGCTTCCATGTGTACATGGATACGTTCTTCTGGGGAGCCATAACTCATAAAGAGAGCAGACTTGGGAGACCACCAGTGTCTGTCGATCTCGATGAGGACGTTTCCATCAAGCAAAAGCTTTCCCGGACCACACGAAGACAGAGAGAACTGATGCAATCCTGTATTCCTTGGGGTAATAACAGTTCTACCCCTGTAGGAGTATCTCTCTCCAGTAGTCAGCTCAGGCGGAAGCCCGTCATAACAGACCAAGTTCGAGCTCGGCCGGTTCTCAACCATAAAAGGCTCGCCGCCATGATTCATGTTTCTATAAAATGACAATAGAAAGCCAGGTTTCCCAGTCTGTGGGTTTCTCATCACGGCCGGGTTGACAAGTGGAACATATCGATGCGTGAGAATGCCTGCATGAGTCTGGACCTTGGCCGTAGGGAACATTGCGGAGACTTCGGACTTGATGGACTGGTAGGGGGTTGTGCGATAGTGAGGCGCAAGGTTTGAGCTTCCGCCCCCCGTGGCAACAGATCGGGCAGCGTTGGGGCCGAGTATGGCGATCGTTTTCCCGTTCAGATCAGAGAGTGGCAGAGTGTTGGCCGAATTCTTGAGCAAGACGATTCCTACAGATGATAAGATTTAGTTGCTCGTCCAAGTCCTAGCGTGGTACATACCTTCAGCACCCGCCCGACGGAGAATCTCACGGTGCTCGGGGAGATCGTCTGCTTTCTCTGGGCCTTCCTTCCAGTCCGGGATATCACTTTTGCCAGTCTTGTACAACAGTTCGAGCACCCGAGAGGCAGACTCGTCAATGAATGACAGATCCACAAGACCCCGTCGGTAAGCATCGATCAGATTCTTACCTCTCCTTCTAACTGGGCCTGGCATCTCGAGGTCAAGCCTATTCCATGTCAATAAGAGTGGCAGTTATAGGGCATATTCGGAAGCTTACCCTGCTTTGACAGACGGAACGACGGTGTTGGTCCCGAACCAATCACTCATTACGAGACCATCCCAGTCCCACTCTTTGCGAAGCACATCTTGGATCAGAAAGTCATGAGCAGAGCAAAAGATGCCGTTGATCTTGTTATAAGCCGTCATCACAGTCCAAGGGTTGCTATCACGGATAGCAATCTGGAATGGCTGGAGGGCTATTTCGCGGAGAGCACGGTCGGGAATCTTCTCGTCGATGAAAAAGCGGCGTGTCTCTTGGTCGTTGGCAGCAAGATGCTTGATGCAAGCCCCGATGCCCGCTTCCTGGATCGAATTTATAAATTCTCCAGCAAGCTTACCTGTCAGGAAGGGATCTTCGCTGTAGGCTTCAAAGTTGCGACCGCCGAGGGGAGTCCTCGGAATGCAAACTGGTTGAGTATTAGAATGGGCTGAGTGATAGAGTGGCAGAGGAGGAATTTGATTCACCTGTAGGTCCGAGGAGGACGTCGACTTCCTTGCTCTTCGCTTCCGCGACCAAAACCTTGCACACATCCTTAATAACGGACAGGTCCCAAGTAGCAGCTAGAGACACGCTGCGATGTAGGGTCAATTAGCCTCCATCGGGATGCCAGGTCAGACTACATACGTACCCCGTCGGTGGTGAAGCTGCACTCACTCCGTCTGTGAAAATGCCACCACGTACACCCACTGGACCATCTGATGTCTTGATTCTAGAGATACCAAGGCGAGGAATTGGGTTCGTTCTCCAGAGATCTTCTCCGGTGAGTAGAAGCACCTTTTCCTCCAAGGTCATTCGTGACAGCTTCTCTCTCGCCCAAGCTTTGGCCTTATTCGATGCATGGCAGGGCAATTGCTTGGAACTGGTGGCTGAGGCTGAACCCGTTCCCGAGCTCTGTAACTTTACAATCATCATTGCGTCAAATATTGAGGGAATTAAATGGGAAGAAACAGAGCGACTGTTCAGTTCATGAGACTTGTTTCTAGCGACGACGCATCACTCTAATAATGGATTGGCAAGAGTCTTTAAGACAAAAGACGCTTGGCAGATGGTCATCCCATTTTAGCGGGAATATAATTCTTTTGCGTGATCATTGATGTATTGCTTGACAGATCGTCTGACACGGGGTGAAGCGGACTTCACGCCGTCTCTCTGATGATCACGTTGGATCTTCGGAGTGAGCCCGTCGGTCCCCGTCCGACGAATCATGTCAAGACCAACAAGCTCGGTTATCTGAATCCGAGCTGTTGCATTCTCGGGACTTGGCAGCAGCCCAAAGTCAGAAGCGGCCCAAACAGATCGAGTCGCTGACAAGACGGCCCGTTTACTGAGCAATTCCTGACTTTGACCTCGTGTTCGAGCGACACATCGAAACGAGTCTTTATATTGAGTGATTGGTCCAGAAGAATCTCTCCAATGCAACAGGCGTGCACTTCATCCCCATCAAGCTCGACCTTGCGAGCTGAGGGGCAAGCGTCAGAGAAGTTCTTGGCATCTGGCCCCAACGACATCGCGTCCCCATCTCTCGATGGACGCGACCCGAACTATTCAGATGATGGTCAGAATTGTATTCGGGTGCTGCTGGGCCCAGAAGCTCTTGATCCCGGCTTTTCACTCTCTGTTTTCCTTCAATCGACTCACGTAAATGCCTCCCCGACAACGGACCTTTCAAGCGGCATCACCAAATTCCCATCACCATTTACTTGGTCGTTATGGAAGAAGATCATCGTCCTGTCAGGAGCATTCATGGCGTCGACCCTCGCGGCATACTCGGCCGGTGCATATGCCTTGGCATCAGAGCCTCTGCGGCACAAGTGGCAGGTCAGCGATACGCAGTTCAACGCCGGCATCACCTTGTTCGTGGCCGGTTTCGGGTTCGCACCCATGATCCTTGCACCCGTCAGCGAAGTACACGGCCGCTACTGGGTCTTTGTCTGCTCGGGCGTCGTCTTCTTCCTCGGCACCTTGGGATGTGCCGTGACAGATAGCTACGCTGGCATGATGGTCTCCCGGCTTGTAACTGGGAGTGGCGCTGCCGTCTTTGCAACGCTGACGGGAGGTGTTGTGGGTGACCTTTACCACAAGGAGGACCGCAACACTCCAATGGCTCTGTACTCGCTCTCCATCATGATCGGCACTGGCTTGGGGCCACTGATCAGCGGTATCGTTGTTGATCGTCTGGGCTGGAGATGGATATTCTTTCTCCAACTCATCGCCATTGGAACAACCACGGCAGTACTCTTCCTTTTCTTCGGGGAGACACGCAGCAATGTGTTACTGAGGAGAATGTGCAATGCACTGAACAACATGCATTACGAGACTGCGACTGGAGTATCAGTCTGGTTCGCTCCCTCGGTGGAGGAAGCTCTGCACCTCGACATCAGCATTATATGGCGCAGCTTTGCGTTTCCTCTGAGACTACTTGTGACTGAGTCTGTTGTCTTCTGGTTCTCCGTCTGGATCTCGTTTGCCTGGGCAATCCTGTACATGCAGTTCAGCAGCATCGGGCTTGTCTTTAGAAGCGTGTACGGCTTTGGCAATACTGAAGTAGGGGCTGTTTACACAGCAGTTGTCGCTGGGTCAATCCTCAGCATAATCCTTGCGCTTATTCAGGAACCTGTCATTCAATGGTTGTTGCCTCACAAAACTCCCTCGAGCACACCCGAGCAGCGACTCCTCTCCCCATGTATTCAGTCTATTCTCTTGCCCATTGGTCTGTTGTGGTTTTTCTTGAGTTCCAAGACCGACGTCTCATGGGTCTCTCCATCATTGGCGGTCGGATCTTGCACGATGGGGATTTTCAGCATCTATCTCGCCGTCTTCAACTACCTTGCCGATACGTACCACCAATACGCCTCGTCCGCGCTGGCAGCACAGAGCCTGTGCCGCAATCTTATTGGGGGGGTGTTTCCACTGATCACTGCCAGGATGATAAAGGACTTGACATTAGGAGGTACAGGGGGCTTGTTAGGCGGGCTTGGGCTGTTGTTGACTGCCATTCCGTGGCTGTTGTATTTTTACGGACGGAGGATCCGGGCTCGCAGTCCTTTTGCGAGAGAAATACAGTCATGATGGACCAAACTTGGGAATAGTAAGAGAGTTGGCGATAAAATAGAAGCATTCCTGTCTCATACAGCTCCTGGAAATATCGGCAATCTTTGTTGAGCAGCTTTCGAGAACGGGGTTGGAACAGTCTCCATTATTGCAGCCGAATAGGTGATCATCTACGGGGTACGGGAAAACTTGTAATATAAGCAGAGAACCAAGTCTGAGAGGAGAAGAACGAGGCGTCTTGTGCCATATGCTAACAATGATCTTCTCTGAACATACCTCGGCTTCGAGTCATTACGTCATCCACAGTGAACCCCCTCGTTTGGTTTATTCGACTACAGATCACAATTATCTACTGATAGTTCAAGGCCGCACAGTCAACGTCTCATTTTGTTCATAGATCAAACATTCTTTCGCCATTTATCCAGAATTGTAATTTCGCCATGGTATTTCCACGACTTATTTCGGTTTCAGTCTTGATCGTCCTTGTGGCCGTGTTGCTCACGCCGTCAATCCGCAACTTCGCTACAGTCGTGGGCGTATTCCGACAACCATCCAACACCCAAGTCGCCGATGAAGATTACTTCAGGATTCAGGATACGACACACTGCGAGGATTTACACCATCACTTACCTAGTGGATTGATCTTCACCGCCTGCGAGGATGCGGATTCCCCGCGCTTTTCTTGGTTTCCGGCTCTCGGCACTTTTGATGATCCCCTCTTGGCCAACAGATCTCGTGGCTCTATCCACGTCATCGACCCCAAGGTGCGGATGAACCCTGGTCAGTCTCTGTACACGGACCGCAGTTAATTGCAATAGACGCTTACTTCCAAGCGGTTGGGATTTGAAAGCTTTGATGGGCCATTCATTACTCATGGCATCGATGTGATATCGGATCCCGGTGCACCCGATGCCGTGTACATCTTTGCGATTAATCATAGGCCCCATCCCGAATACCTCAAGCATGCGAGCGAGGGCAAGCAGCAGCATCATTATCCTCGAAGCCTCCCTAAAGCTGCGTCCCGCATAGAAATCTTCCGCCATGTCTTGGGCACATCCACGGTCAAACATATCCGATCAGTTCTGCACCCCTTGATCAAAACACCAAACGACATTCTTGCGCGTTCACCCACCACATTCTTTGTCACAAACGACCACTACTACGCTGAAGGCCTCCTCCGTCAACTTGAGGACGTATTCTGGGGTCTCAGATGGTCCACCACAGTCCTCGTACGGATTACCGACATGTCTGCTACAGAAGCCACCGCAGGAGCTGAGGTCACTGTAGCTGTCTCGAGCCTGCATAACAACAACGGCCTAGGCCGAGGTCGGTCCCAAGATGAAATGGTCATTGGCAGTGCTGCCAGTGGAGCTTTTCACATTGCTCAGATTGGCCAAGCCATGAACGTCCAACACATCGAAACCATCAATCTGGACTCGTGTGCCGACAATCCAAGCTTCTACTCAGATCCCTTTGCGGCGGTAAGTGCAGACGACAGTAGTGGATTTGTCTCCGCTGGCTTAAGTAGGGGCATTGATCTCAAAAAGTCAATCGGCGATGCTTTGGGAACGGAGCCTGTGATGATATGGCTGGTAAAGCAGGGCAAGGACGGATGGGAGAAGAAACTGCTATTTGAAGATGATGGCCACAGACTTAGATCAGCAGCTACCGCTGTCTTGGTTGGCATCGACCCGACGTCAGAAGGGGGGAAGAAAAGAGCGTGGCTCTTTGCTACAGGTTTTTACTCGCGAAACATCATCGCGGTCAAAGTCGATCTTTAAGAGAAAGGCTACTTCAATTGAGTTATATCATACGAGGTTCTTCGCCTGTCACTGTCTATTGTATATTGGGGACTGTGGCTAAAAAGGCTACTCTGGCATACGAAAGTCTCCAAGTCAGAACTCAACCTCAGGCTCAGCACCGAGATTCTAAAATTTGGTCTGCTATGCCGAAGATCTTGAAGATGTCTAGATTCCTATCTTGGGCTAGAATGATATGCAGATCGTTTTGGATCTTGGAAAAAATGGACATTCTCGAGAGCCAGCTCAGATAGACTTCTATATTCACCGGATTCTTGTCAATATTCATAGCTTCCTAGTCCATATGTCGTGCTCTTATTACGATACTGAGTCATAGGCCCCCTGGAGGACAGGCTGAGAAGCAACCGCAATGCAATTTTCTATAAACTTGGCAGATGGTGAGCTCGTTCGCCTTACAATAAGCCATGGGATACCCGTGTGCTTTTCCCAACAATTACTTAGTCGCGATAGCAATACACGCCACCAGCTTCAAGGACATTTCGCCCTTGTCGTTTTTCAAAAATCCGCGTCCGCCTTCCAGCTGCTCTACAATGTCCTCAACAGCCTCGTCCCATTTCTCTTCATCTCCTTGGTGCCAGCCCGACTGCAACACACCTAAATAGCTCCAGGCCAGCTGTGCCCAGCGTTGAAGGTCTGTGATTGCCACATAACAAGGCTTCTCGTGAAACGTGATCTTGTCTGTATTGAACCCACCGCCCTGCAGTACTCTCTGCAGGTCATTTTGCAGGAAGTTTCCGTCATCAGGCAAGGCCGGCAGCGGGCCCTCCCTACCTCGTGTGCTCAAATGAGCGTGTATGATAGCATCAAGGTGTGGCAGGTCGACCAGAATAGAGGCAACAGCCACGCCGCCGGGTTTCAAGGTGCGGTAGATCTCTGTCGCAGTAGCAGTTGAGTCTCCCATACAATGGAGTGCCAAGCTGGTGAATGAGTGAGTGAAGCGCTCGTCGGGGAACTTGAGATCCTAAGCTAGTTGTGAGTAGACGCCATTACGACACGGGAATTGGAATAACCTTTGCATCCATGACTTGCGTCTCCATCGGCCAAGCATTCTCCTGCCCAAGCTCTGCACAGCCTGCCACAAATCGAGGATTGATATCCGTGGCGTCGATGTGGATGCCCTCAGGAGGCTGGGTCGCCATGATGCACTGTGTCACAGCGCCTGCGCCGCAGGCATTGTCGTGGATGACACTGTCTTTCTCGAACGGAGGAACCAAGCTGATTGAGAAATCGATGATAGTTTGGCTGGCGTTACCTTGAAGCTCGGCTATGTGCGATGCGTCAAACGCGATAACTTGCTTTGGTTGGAAGCTTTCAGACATAGTGGTCGTGAGTCGATGGATAACTGGTAGATTAATAATATGATAATATCGTTCTAATTCTCTCGGCAAGACGGGGATGACAGGCTATATATATACATATCGAATAATCTTAGCCCCAACTTGATCAGAGTAGTGAGAGGATCTCTCCGGCTCGGTCACATTCCAGACGTAATTCGGATACTTTGTTGACAGTTCGTCGTTTAGCCGAGAACGATTTGACGAATCACGCGTGGGAGTTTACCCAAGCGATGGATGCTGTCAGATTATGGGTGCATGTAACTTGCACGATAGTGGCAGTCCCCGAGAATGTGGCATCAAGGCTAAGCCAAGTCATTAATATTGCCCTGTTCAAGCTGGCGGAATGTCACCCAAGTTCAGCGTCACGGTTGTCGATTTCTTACGGGGTTCAAGCAGGGTCATCCGGACTCGACGGCAGTCGAAAATGTCGAGGCTACCTACGACAGCGGCACCCTCCGTTACACTCTTTGTTGATAATTAGAATTGTGTTCTTTGTTATTGTGGAAGCACCTTGCCTTTGAGAAAGCAAAGGGCAGTTTACATGCTTAATAGTCAGATTGTTGCACTAGTCTAGTCTAAATGGCATGTGTCTCAGCGAAGATATAAAGGAGTGCTGAGTGATGTAGCAGAGGATATCGGGTCTACACAATACTGTGATGCCAGTCCTCCATAATCCATTAGCTAGCTAGACATAGAGTCTAGCCCCGCGTAGACGGTATTATAACTTGCTTTTATGGGAACCATCTCAACTACGGCCGAATTGGTCATCTTGTCTTTAGCAAGAGACGACACTCTAAACCCTGCCCTCAATGCCAATTCGTTAAACATCTTTCCATTCCGCCTCTTGCCCCCAAAGTTCATCATCCATAGATCAATAGCACAAAACCCAAGCAAAGGCTCATCCGGCAGCAGATTTTCAGAAATAAGAACTCTCGAGTCTTGTGCGCAAGCTGTGCGAATTTTGGTAAGGATTCGCACACAATCATCGTCAGGCCAGTCGTTCAACACTCGTCGGATGTAGTAGATCAAGGCGCCTGTGGCAGATATTAGTAATAATCGTAATCACATTATCACCTTCCAAAGCCATTTTTGTTTCAAGCAAAGTACCTTTAACTGGTTGTTCATCAAAGAAGCTGTGTGGAATCCTCTTGACGGGCTCAAGAACACCACTCGCTTCTGCATTTGCTTCCTGAATAACTTTGGCCTGGTCCTCTAGAACGCACGAAGCTGGGGGAATTCCAGGGTTTTCCTCAAGAATAGCCCTCAAGGCTTGCCCTTTGCCGCCGCCAACGTCCACAATGGCTGTTCTAGTTGGCGCATCAGTCTGGTTGGCGACGTAGTCTCCCACCCACTTGAAATCATAAATGCCTGTGATTGGCATGTCATCCAAAGCCAGGGCCATGGCGCTATTAAAGGCTTTGGCTCGCTCGGGCATGACTTCAAGGACCTCATAAAAGGACTTGTCTGGGTGGCCAACCGCAAAGCCAAATGGCGCTTGATCAGACTTTTGCGGCTCAGTGGTCCCGTTCTGCTGGAAATACTCGGGCCATTTAACGGCGGTAGCCATGAAGGAATCAAATACATGCGGGTAAAATAGGGTGGCTATGGGCTCCTGGAACTTCTTCGAGAGGGGCGTGTGTTCGACTCTTCCGGGCGCGGGCGACTTCAATACCTCAATGGCAACTAGGAAGTTTGCCTGTCGCTCCAAGAGCTTTTCATCAACGCCTGTCTTTGCGGCTAGGTTGGGAATCGATGTTCCACAGTCTGGGATGGACTCGAAGATATGATACTCGACGAAGAGCCTCAGCACTGCCAGCTCGACCATGGAGTAGAAATACCCATGGATGGCGGTTTCTGCATTGGGGAATCTGGGATGAAGGGAAGGCATGATTGCAAGGGCGACTTGTTCTCGATCAGCATGTTCACCTGAATCATTGCGATGATCCCTACCTCTGGATCTTGCGTAGTGGTTTGGTCACCATCACAACCCATTCCCTATCTGACACTCCAGGGGTACAGGATGAATAAATAGGCCTTGAACATTAATCACGAATCTGGTTTCACACCGAGCCAGATTTAAATGCAGTGAAAACTATACTTCGTTACGTAAATGCCGCAGGCGATAAGAAGATCTTGATGCGATCGGAGTGTCACGATCCATTTCATGCATGTGCAACAACATCTTTGCACCACTCGGAGGCAAGATACCTCAGCTATCGCGATAATTTCCGGGTTATCTTGGTGGCAAACTCAACATTCCGTCTTTCACGGGTTGATTGAGTAGGTAGCACAGCCGCTGAAGTCCGAATAACACCGCACCCACATACTGACGAATTGGTCAACTTTGGGTTGTGCGTTGTGTGCCTTGCGTACATCATATGATCATGTTTCACGCATCAAGTAAGAGAGCCTGTAGCCATCAATTTGCAATACATTACTGCAACGAAAGCAGTGGGCTGAAGCGTCTCCAGCGGGATTCTCATTTATGTAACTAACATTCGGGTTGTCTCTTTGATTTGATCAGCTGAAAGAGAGCTGCTGGCAAATATATTAATCCTGGAAACTTGGGACTCATTTTATCAGCAATGACTGCCGACGGAAAAGATTCTCTGTCATGTGATGAAGCTACACTAACAAAAATATCATCTCTAATCCAATCACTTCATAAAGAATAAATGACTTTTTTCCCAGATACCTTCTTTGATCGAACATCATCAATGCCTTCTAAAACCATACCAAGTCCACCATCCCTGACCATGAGCGGGTGAAGCTTTATGGTACCATCTTCCAATAACCTATTCAAAGTTTTTGTCCAAGCAGTACCGAATTTTACCACGGTTGCGTCCGCCGGCCTGTAGTGAGGCTCTGGCCAGGCGATCTCGTGGCCTAGAACCTGCAAGGTCAGGATCCAATCTGCCTTGACAACTTCTCGCGTCTGGGCAATGGACTCTGGATAGGGCTCGAGGGCCGTGTATTTGCCTCCAGAGCGGCCTAGGGCTTGATAGCAAAACTGCATGCTCGCCATGGTGGAGATGCAGTCTAGCACGTATTTGAGGCTGTTTCGCGTATGGTTCTTGATCTTGGCAGCGCTGTCTGGGGCCTTGTAATCAAACACCGTGCCAGCGCCGTATCCCCTAACGAGGTCAAAGTTGTGTGGCGAACATGTCGTGATGATGTCAAAGCCGGCGAGCTTCAGCAGCTGAATGGCTGCAGTTCCGGTTGCCGAAGAGCCGCCATAAACAAGTACCGTCGTGGGTTTGCTGATGGGCTCGAATGGATGGCCAGGGAGGCCTAGGCTATGAAACAGGCCCAGGCCAGGCGTCATGAAACTGGTTGGCAGCGATGCTCCTTCTTCGAAGCTCAAGGCGGGCGGCAGTTTCAACAAGAGAGTATCCAAGGCGGTTGTGTACTCAGCAAACCCGCCAACTGTCGGGCTGAGAGGATTCATCCCCATGACTGCCGTGCACACGCGATCACCGACTTGGACATGTGTGACGTCGGGGCCAACTTCTTCCACCACGCCTGCAACATCACATCCTGCGACGGCGCGGGGCGTGATGTAGGCGCCGGCCATCTTGGCATCGACAGGATTGACCGAGACTGCCTTGATATTGAGGAGAACCCTGTTTCCATCCACTTGTGGGACTGGCATGTCGTGGACAAGGCAAATGCCTCCCTCGGCGGTTCCCACCAACGCAGATTGGAGACGGCCTGCCATGTTGTTCAACTTCAACCGTAAAGTAATCAATCAGTCCAAGAAGAGGGTGTGGATGAGATGAGATGAGGTGATTCTTTCTAGACTTGGCTTGCTGGACAACCAACGACAGCATTGCGTGTAGAGCTGTTATAATTAAGTTGCCAAGATAGACGGAGGCTTACCATGTTGAGTCGTTAGACGTCGGGCTGTGCTGCCGAGAAACTCCGAGATACTCCAACATCAGGATGGTTTGATGGCACACAATAGTTTACACAAGACTCCGAGTAAGTTAGTCGAAACTCGACCACGATCTGAGTGTCACCGATCCTTCGGGATCACCGACGATCTGACCCAAATGGCCGGTAAGCTGCAGGAAACTGTGCCACCGTCATCTACATCGCCCCAGGCGAGTAACTCCGGTCGTGTGTTTCAAAGATTGATCTCATTGTCGGATTCCGAGACCGAGAATGTCCGAAGACTTGTAGCACAGATCGCAGATTATGGGGATACAGACTTGAAAGTTCGACTTTCAGCTGTGTTAATTACATAGGCACGAGCCCGAAGAACCCCGGTGTTTAACACCTGTTGACCAGTACAGTAGCATATATAGTATGCAGGTAATAAGCGAGTATTTCAAAGCACTAGAGTAAAACACGGACAAGTACAACTTTGCGTAACTCAGAACTGTTTGCCAACATGACCTCCGCTGAACCAATTGCTCTCATCGGCAGTGCGTGCCGCTTCCCCGGGGACTCAGATACCCCATCCAAGCTCTGGGAGCTTCTTCGAAACCCGCAGGATCTCCGACGCCAGGTACCTCCTGATAGGTTTGATACCGAAGCATTCTACCATCCGGATGGCAAGCATCACGGAACCTCCAATGTCCGCCACTCCTACTTTCTCGATCAAGATCCGGCCACGTTTGACAATGGCTTCTTCAATATCCAAGCCAGAGAAGCCGAGGCTATTGACCCTCAGCAACGGATGCTCATGGAAACTGTCTATGAATCCCTCTGTGCAGCTGGGCAAACAGTCGAGGGGCTCCGTGGATCACCTACGTCAGTCTTTGTCGGCGTCATGTGTGGTGACTGGGACGGCATGATCGGAAGGGACATAGAGATGTACCCGCAGTATGGAGCTACTGGGACGGCGCGGAGCATCATGTCCAACCGAATCTCGTACTTCTTTGACTGGCACGGCCCCTGTATGACTATTGATACTGCATGCTCGTCCAGCCTTGTTGCTGTACACCAGGCAATACAGACGCTACACAGCGGGGAATCCCAAGTTGCCATTGCTGCTGGAGCCAACTTGATCCTCAGTCCAGGTACGTGTAACCGTCAAATACATCCACCACTGCCCCGGCGTGTTACTAATTATCGATTCAATCCAGCCATGTATGTCGCAGAGAGCAAACTCTCCATGCTTTCCCCCAATGGAAGGTCGCGAATGTGGGACAAGGACGTCGATGGATACGCCCGTGGGGAGGGCATCGCCGCAGTGGTCTTGAAGCCGCTCAGCGCCGCAATTCGAGACAATGATCATATCGAGTGCATTATTCGAGGAACTGGTGTGAACCAAGACGGCCGAACGCCGGGACTAACGATGCCCAACGGAAAGGCCCAGACTGTTTTGATTCGAGACACGTACCTTCGAGCCGGTCTAGATGTTGACAAGCCCGAGGATCGCCCACAGTTCTTCCACGCCCACGGCACAGGAACGGCTGCTGGCGACCCCCAAGAAGCCCAGGCAATCTCGGAGGCGTTTAATTCCAAAGGTGGACTCGATGACACTCTCTATGTCGGCTCCATCAAGACGGTCATTGGTCATACAGAAGGCACGGCTGGTCTGGCAAGTCTCATCGGTACATCGTTGGCTCTTCAACACCGAACGATCCCGCCTAATATGCACTTCAACACGTTGAATCCCAAGCTGGAACCGTTCTATCACCACCTTGAGGTCCCAACGGAATGTATTCCGTGGCCCAAGACACATCCAGGACACGCTCCACGAGCGAGCATAAACAGTTTCGGTATGTCTCACTCCTTTCTGGACGCAGATCGACTCTGACAGGACCGACAGGCTTTGGTGGCACCAATGCCCATGTAATCCTCGAAGCATATGTACCAGAAAAGGCAACTGAACGCGAGCAAAGTATGCCTGCAGTATCAACGCCTCTGTTCAGCCCATTGACCTTCTCGGCGGCTTCCGAGGCATCATTGCGGTCACTGCTTTCACTGTACTCCAGATACCTCCAATCTGGTCAAACCGAGAGCTTGCATGACTTGGCATACAGCTTGCAGACACGAACATCAACTCTAGCTTACCGTGTTGCAGTTGCTGCCCCCACCAAAGAAGAGGCGCTGTCTCAGATTGACGCCATTACGAGTGGCAATCAAGACAGCACCATTGGAACACGGCAGTTGGCAAGGCCGTCGCCGAAGATTCTGGGCGTATTCACTGGACAGGGTTCTCAATGGGCACGAATGGGAGCAAAGTTGCTTGAGGCATCTCCCTATGTCGCTCAGCGATTGTCTGAGCTTGACAAATCCCTAGCCGAGGCGCCTGCTGGCGATGGTCCCTCGTGGACACTGCAAGAAATGATCCTTGCAGACCCTCGATCCTCCAGGGTGGGCGAGGCGGCTATTTCTCAGCCCTTATGCACCGCAGTTCAGATTGTGCTTGTCGACCTACTTGGGTTTGCTGGCGTCAAGCTTCAGGCCGTAGTCGGCCACTCCTCTGGTTCGTATATGGCATGTTTGGAGTGGTCCCGAACCATCAGTTGACTGGGTGTACAGGTGAAATCGGAGCTTCATATGCTGCTGGTCTTCTTTCAGCTCGTGATGCTATCAGAGCTGCCTACTACAGGGGACTCTACGCTAAACTGGCAAAGTCGCCCAATGGCAGCAAAGGCTCTAGTAAGTGACTTCTTGATATGTTCATACCTGGTCACTGCATGCACGTGGCTCAATATTTGGAGGATGCTGTGTTTCTATTAAGGCTAGAATAGAGCACTAACTGGTTCTAGTGATGGCCGTCGGTACTACCTTTCAGGACGCTACAGAATTCTGCGAGCTTGAAGAGTTTGAAGGAAGGATCCAAGTCGCCGCGCGAAACTCATCCTCTAGCATCACTCTATCTGGCGATGAAGAAGCCATTCTTGAAGCCATTGAGATCTTCAAGGACGAAGGCAAGTTTGCCCGTCAACTCAAAGTCGACACAGCCTATCACTCCGCCCATGTCGTTCCGTGTGCCGGGCCGTATCTTAGGGCTCTGGAGCAATGCCAGCTGGACGAGCCTGCTCCTACTGGGGTGAAGTGGTACTCTAGTGTGAGAATGGGGGAGATAATTGCTCCTGGTCAACTGGGAGCACAGTATTGGGTTGACAACATGGTCAACCCCGTGCTCTTCTCTCCAGCGGCCGCCAACGCTTGGGCTGATAGTGGCCCCTTCGACCTAATCCTTGAAGTTGGACCGCACCCAGCTCTTCAGACTCCTTTTCTTGACACAATCGAGGATATTTCTAAAGACCGACCTCCATACTGTGGTCTTCTGGGACGAGGGAAGGACGATGTACAAGTATTCTCAAGCGCTCTCGGTTTCATCTGGACTCACCTCGGGCCTGGCTCCGTGGATTTCGACAAATTTGAGCGAGCTGTGTCGCAAAACTTCACTCCTAGACGTTTCTTGCCGGATCTTCCCAAGTATCCCTTCGATGACTCAAAGAAGTTCATGTCACTATCCCGATCATCTGGTCTGTACAGGAGCACTCAAGGGGTACCCCATCCTCTGCTGGGCAGGCGATGCCACGATCGCGAAACATCCGACGTCATTCAGTGGCGTAATATCCTAAGCCCAAAGGAAATCCCCTGGCTTGCCGGTCATCGAATCCAAAACCAGACTATTCTTCCTGCCACTGGTTACGTTACCATGGCCATTGAGGCTATTGCTGCCTACGCGGGGAGATCCAGCATCGGTCTTATCGCTATTCGGGACTTTCTCATCAACCGGCCAGTGATCTTCAACGAGGAAGACACCATGATCGAGACACTGGTCGATCTTAGGATCCTGAGCCGTACGGACAAGCAGATTGTGGCCCAGTTCTCTTGCTACTCGGGCGCCCCTTATGACCACAAGTCGGTGATGGCATCCCACGCTGCTGGGACAGTGGAAGTGACAATGGAAACGCCGGAGCCTGACAAGCTTCCAAGAGTCGAAATTGACGATCTTAGCCTCAGTGAGGTCTCTCCTGATCGATTCTACAAGTTCCTTGCCGGTCTTGGCTACAACTACGCATGGCCTTTTCATGGTGTGAAGGACATTCGTCGCAAGGCCGACTATGCAATAGGAACCATTGAAGACCAATCGGGAACGCAGTGGGAGGACCGTCTAATCGCCCACCCGGGAATGCTGGATACAGCTCTACAAACCTGCTTTGCAGCATTTAGCTGTCCAGGCGACGAGAGAATGTGGACTCTGCATCTTCCTACGGGTATTCGCTCAATCCTTATCAATCCATACTTCACCCCCATTAGCATCGGAAAACAAACTGAGCTTCGATACCTCACCGTCACCACACAGGACAAGAGCGCCAATATCTATTCAGACATTCAATTGTACACTGGCGACTCGAATGAGACGTTCCTGCAGGTGGAAGGCCTTAAAGTAGTTTCGCTACATCCTGCGCTTCCGAGCAATGATGCGGTGTTATTCTCGAGGTTCGATTACAAGCTGGCGAGTCCTGATGGTGCAGAGGCGACATCGATTGCCAGATTCAGCCAGGAGGATTTTGATTTATCCACTGTTTCGGAACGCATTGCCTTTTACTACTTGCGTCAACTGCTTGAAAGCGTCACGGCTGAGGACTTGTCCAAGTCACTACCACACTACCAGCATCTGGTCAACTACGCGGCTCATATGGTGCCTCCCATCATCAGGGGTGAGCATGCGTACATCCCGGCCAGTGCTCAGTTTGACACACACGAGTATATCAACGAACTTGTAAACAAGTAAGTCTAAACTGAACAGGATATGGTGGCCCGAAGTACTAACCAAGAGCTTGTCAGGCATCACGAAGACGTTAGTGTTCGTATGGTGCAATCTGTTGGCGAAAACCTCCCCGAGGCAATTCGATCCAGGTCAAGTATTCTCGAGCACATGGTGAAGGACTCCATGCTAGTCAAGGTTTATGAGGAGGCCTTTGGTCTCGTGCAACTGAACGAGTACATGGCCGAGGTGGTCAGCCAAATCGCACATCGTTATCCTCGCATGAGTATCTTCGAGATTGGTAAACTGATTCCTTGCACCGAACCATAAATCTTGGAAATTCTAACAATGGCTTAGGTGCTGGAACTGGTGGCGCAACGAAGAGAATCCTACGAAACTTGGGCCCTGCTTTCTCGAGATACACCTGGACCGATATCTCTGGTAGCTTTTTCAGTAAGGCGCAGGACCAGTTCAAGGAATTCGAGAATCGCATGATTTTCAAGACCTTCGACATGGACCAGACGCCTGAGTCGCAGGGCTTCGTCGAGGGGTCCTACGACATCGTTATCTGCTCCAACGTCCTGCACGCCTCAGGGGGAATGGAAGGGATGATGAGAAACGTACGTAGCCTTCTCAAGCCAGGAGGCTATGTCGTCATCCTCGAGATTGTCGATAACAATTGCCTCCGAGCTGGCTTGACCATGGGTAGCCTGCCAGAGTGGTGGCTCGGCGTGGAAACTGGACGTCCGTATGGCCCATCGCTCTCCCTACCTCAATGGGACACCTTGCTGAGCAGCTCTGGGTTTGGCGGCATTGAAACCTCAACACCTCCGATTCATACGCTCTTCCCAAGCCATGTCTTTTGCGCCCAGGCTCTGGACGAGCGCATCGAGATACTTCGTGCTCCCCTCACACACCTTGCGAGCCTTCCCGCCCCTACAGCGCCTCAGCTCGTGATTGTAGGTGGTAAGACACTGAAGATTCACCGGATGTGTGAGAAAATGGCCTCCATGCTCTCGGCGGTGTTTCCGAGTGTGAGCCGGCTCCAGTCCATCGAAGAGCTCAACACGAGCGGTCTTGCCGAAGGTAGCACCGTCCTCTGTCTCACAGAGCTAGACGAGCCGCTTTTCGCTGCCAATACTCCTCAAAAGTTCGATGCCCTGAAAATAATCTGGCGTCAGAGTAAGAATATCCTTTGGATCACTAGCGGAGCCAGAGCAGAGAGCCCTCACTCTCAAATGACCAATGGCGTCGGGCGTTGTGTGCGAGCCGAGCATCCCAATATTACACTGCAGATAGTGGACATCGATCGCATCGGCTCGCACACCGCCGACTTGATTGCAGAGAGTCTCGTACGCTTAGAGCTCCTCAGCAAGTGGTCCAACGAACTCCAGCCAGGAGAGCTGCTCTGGTCCCTGGAGCCTGAGATGTACGTTGAAAATGGCACATTGGTTATCCCGAGACTGCAACCCTCTGAAGGAAGCAACAAGAGGTACAACACCACGCGTCGCATTGTGACGGAGGAGGTTGATCCGCAGCAAAGTAAACTCATCTTTGCCATGGAACAAGATTCACTCGAGGTGCAGCGACCTTCTCCTCTGCAAATGCAAAGCACCCTGGCTTTCAGTTGCGAAACGAGAACGATCCGCATCACGCATTTCTTGTTGCCAACCCTCAGCGTCGTCCAAGGATGTCACCTGAGGCTTTGTGTTGGTGTTGATACAACCTCTCAAGCCACTTTCCTAGCTGCCTCTCCTACAGCCGAGTCACCCGCAGTCATCCCTGTAGGCTGGTGCATTCCTCTAGACAAAGCCGACCCAGTTGCCGCGCTTACGGCCCTCTCATCCTACCTGCTGTCTCGAGACATCACTCAACTGGCAACCAAAGGAGACACGCTGGTTGTTCACGAGCCTCATCCATCCGTTGAGGGTATGCTGCAAAACATGGTGTGTAGGGAGTCGGTCACTCTTCACATCACCACATCCAAGAAAAACGTCGGAAAGGACTGGCAGTATGTGGACAAGAACTTTCCCCAACGCACCATCAGAGAGCTTTTGCCTTCCACAGCGACAAAGTTCCTGGATCTCTCTACACAGCCGGGTGCGTCGGAGGTCTTTTCTACTTGCCTGCCCCGAAGCTGTCAGATAATCGACTCTGCGACTCTGATGTACGGAAGCATACAACTTGGCTCATCCTTATCCAGCGACAACGTCACGCGCGTGCTAGAGCTCGCTTGGGCCAAGATTTCTTCCACCGTACAGAATGTTAGCAACCTGCCCTTGGTCTCATTACAGGACACTTCAACGCACTCTGCCGCTGTTCGAGGCCGCTTTGCCATTGTCGATTGCACTAGCCCGTCCATCCAAGCCGTGGTGCGTCCCGTCGATGATGGCAACATCTTCCGAGCTGACAGGACTTACTTCATGGTCGGTCTCTCCGGCGAACTTGGCCAATCCCTTTGCAAGTGGATGGTGGCACACGGGGCGAGGTACGTGGTGCTCACCAGCCGGCGACCAAATGTCAACATCAAGTTCACCCGCATCATGGAACGTATGGGGGCGACTGTCAAGATTCTTGCCATGGATGTGACCAGCCGCGAGTCTGCGCGCCAGTGCTATGAGACTGTTGTCAGGGCCATGCCCCCGATTGCAGGAGTTGCAAATGGTGCTATGGTGCTCATGGACAACCTCTTTGACAAGATGCCGTATGACGACTTCATCAAGGTCACGAACCCTAAGGTGCTCGGATCCCTGATTCTGGACGAGCTGTTCTACGACGCTCCGCTGGACTTCTTCATCTTCTTCTCATCCACCGCAGCAGTCCTGGGGAACAGCGGACAGAGCAACTACGTTGCGGGCAACCAGTTCATGTGTTCGCTTGCGACTCAACGGAAGAATCGAGGCGTGGCAGCCTCATCGATTGATATCAGCTCCATCATTGGCATCGGCTACGTCGAGCGAGACACCGTTGTTGATGAGTTTACGTTCCACAAGATGGGATATAGAACCATGTCGGAGCAGGATCTCCACTATGCATTTGCCGAGGCTATGGTGATTGGAAACCCCGACTATCAAGGATCTTGCGAGCTCGTAACGGGTATCACACCGCTTTACCTCGGTGAACAAGCCTCGGACCAGTACTACAGAGACCCTAAGGTCAGCCATTACGTCTTGGAGCGCCAGGATGATCAAGCAGCCATGGGCAAGACATCTTCTTCACAGCCTGTAAGAGCACAGCTCGCAGCAGCGAGAACCAAGGCCGACGTCGTTTCGATCGTGGCAGGTGCGTACATACATGTTTCTATTTGAAAATGTGGATTGTTGCTGATAGTGTCGGTAAAAGAATCCTTCTTGGCCCGACTACGGCGAATCCTGGCCGTTTCGACTGAGGAACCCATCAACGAAAAGATGACATTTGTGGAGCAAGGAGTCGACTCGTTGATGGCGGTCGAGGTGAGATCCTGGTTGCTCAAGGAGCTGGCTGTCGATTTCCCCGTCCTGAAGATTCTTGGCGGTAGTTCTATTGCCGATGTACTGGGCGAAGCGGTCAAGTTGTTGCCGGATTCCATCGTCAACATGTCCACGCTTGAGGATGGTACAAAAGGTAACAACATGCCGGCAAAGCCGCCATCAACTCCGATCGAAAAGAAACACTCAGGGACTGTTGAGAGAGATATCCCCCTGAAATGGAGCTCAGAGGAATCAACTATCAACGGCAGCAGCTCAGTTGCCGATGAATCGCCAAGCAAGACGCTACCATCAGACATGAACACGCAAGAAACGTCTTGGGAAGGCTCTGCTGCTTCATCCATCCTCCTCAAGCATGAAGATGCCACCGATGAATCTGATGCTCAGACGTCCGAGGAACCCTTACATGACGACATGGTCTGTCCCATGTCATTCGGTCAAAGGGGATTTTGGTTCTTGAACCAGTACCTCGCAGACAGAACCGCGTTCAACATGGCTGTCATGATCAAGTTGACTGGTCCGATTCGAGTGAGAGACCTCGAAGAAGCTGTGACGATGGTTGGTGAGCGCCATGAGATCCTTCGCACGCGGTTCTTCTGGTTGGGCGAATTTGATGGAAGAGAACCCATGCAGGGAATCGCTCCCAAGTCGTTGCTAAGGCTGACGAAGATGAACATCGCATCAGAAGTCGAAGCACACGAGGTGCTCGAAATGGTCCGAAATGAGACTTGGGATCTCAGCAGCAGACATACAGCCAAGATGCTGTTACTTACATTGTCGGATCAGGTCCGTTTCCTGATAACGTCAATGCATCACATAATGGCCGACGGCTACACCTTCAGTGTTCTGCTCAAGGACCTCGAAGTTGCTTACACATCCAAACGCCTGCCGCCATTGCCAGTTGAGTCCCAGTACCGTTCCTTTGCAAGCCAGCAGAGACGATTGTATGAGATCGGCGGTATGAACGAAGCGATTCAATACCATCGTGAGGCATTGTCTTCCGACGGTGCATATCTCCGACCCATTCAACTCTTGCCCTTTGCCAAGTCGAAGACGACGAGACAGCCATTGACCAGCTATGACCAAGAAGAGGCCAAGATTCTGATAGGAGCCGACCTCACGGCCAAGCTACGGAACCTGGGCCGCAGGATCCAGTCTACTTCGTTCCATGTCTACTTGGGCGCGTTGCAGACTCTCCTCTTCAATCTGCTTCCACGCAGTACTCAGGATATCTTTATTGGCATGGCCGACGCCAATCGAGCCGATGAGCAGTACTTGAACAGTGCTGGCTTCTTCCTGAATCTGTTGCCCCTTCATTTCCGTCGAAGCGAGCTGAACACGAAGTTGAGCGCCGTGATCCAGACGACTCGTGACACAGCATACGGCGCACTCTCCCACTCGCAGGTCCCCTTCGACGTCCTCTTACGGGAGCTCAATGTCCCACGGTCCAACGAGTACACGCCACTATTCCAGGTCTTTATCGACTACAAGCAAATTTATCAAGACCGCACCAACTGGGCTGAATGCAAACTCAGTGACGAGACGTGGCGCAACACCAGCACAGGATACGACATTGTCTTGGATGTCCAAGAAGATGTCAACGTCGAGACCGTTGTGCGCCTACGACTTCAAGGTACTCTATACTCCGCAGATATCACAGAAATGTTGCTTCGGTCCTATGTGAACGTTTTGGAAAACATGGTCGATGCAACCGACGGCACGGTTGGCGGCGTTCCTACATGGTCGCCCCACGACGTCCAGGCTGCTCTAGCTATAGGGAAAGGAACTCTTCTCGAGCCGGAGTGGCCACCTACGGTCAGTCACCGCATCGACGAGATAATTGCAACCCATCCTACAAGACCCGCCTTGAAGGATGGTGATGGTGTGGCCTTCACTTACGAGCAAATGGGTGCTCGGGTTCATGGGATAACCAGCATTCTCTTAGCCGCGGGTGCCAAACAAGGAACGACTGTGGGTGTGTTTCAAGAACCCTCAGCCGATTGGATCTGTTCCATGCTGGCGATCCTTCGGGCCGGTTGTGTTTACGTGCCCCTTGATCTGAGAAACTCTATTCCTCGTCTGGCCAGCATTGTCAAGGCCGCTCAACCCTCCGTTGTCCTTACCGACCGCACGACGACAGACAAGATTCCGCTCATTCAAGCCAGTAACGCTACTGAAGTGCTGGTATCAGACCTCGAAACTTCGCAACAGACCCAGGAGTCCCTCAACAGTGCGGAGCGTGATGCTTCGGCTGTTGTACTCTTCACCAGTGGATCTACAGGGGAACCAAAGGGCATCGTCATGAGGAACGAGAATCTTGTAGCCAATGCCGAGGCAAACAGCCGCATATTTGGGGCAACCCCCAATCTGGTGGTCCTTCAGCAGAGTGCCTTTAGTTTCGACTTCTCTCTCGATCAAACCCTCGCTGCCTTGACCAACGGTGGATGCCTCTATGTGGTGCCAGCGCGCAGCAGGGGGGATCCGGCCGAGCTCAGCAGAATCATGTTGGAAGAAAGGGTAACTTACACGTCGAGCACCCCATCCGAGTACGACATGTGGCTACGCTACGGAGGCGACAACCTGAGTCGCTGTCACTCATGGAGACACGCTTTCTCTGGTGGAGAGGCCATGAGCCGTGGTCTTGCCCTAGAATTTCCGACTCTGAATCTCCCGCAGCTCCGTGTCTTTACTGGTTACGGCCCCGCCGAGACGACCTGCTTCTCGACCAAGATCAAGCTGGACTACCAGGCACTGCCTGACCCTCTACCGGCTGGCTTCATGCTGCCGGGCTACACTTGCATCATCGTCGACGAGAACCTACGACCAGTGCCTACGGGTGTGCCCGGCGAGATCGTCATTGGCGGGCCATGCGTGGCGTCTGGCTACCTCGACAATGTCGAGTCGACGAAGCAAAAGTTCATTCCTGACACCTTCTTCGAGACTTCGGCAAACATGTATCGCAGCGGCGATGCCGGTCGGCTTCTAGGAGACGGCATGCTATACTGTGACGGCCGTCTCGAGGGCGATACCCAGATCAAGCTGCGAGGCTTCCGTGTCGAGCTTGCCGAAGTTGAAAAGGCCATCGTCAATCATGCCGACGGTGCTCTGTCGCAAGCCATAGTGACGCTGCGCGGGAAAGGAGAGGACGGCTACTTGGCGGCGCACGTCGTCTTTGCACCTGAATTCCCACATGAGGCCAGGGGGAGAACGATCCAGGGGATCCGACACAGCCTGCCTCTGCCCCCTTACATGCGACCCTCTGCCATTGCAACGCTTGACGACATCCCTAGGACTGCTCATCTCAAGGTCGATCGAAGAGCCATCCAGGCGTTGCCTGTCAATCATGTGACTGGCGATGGAGACGGCAGCAGGTCTTCTGACGCTCTCAACGAGGCCGAGCTGAAACTGAGCGAGCTCTGGCGTCAGGTCATGCCGGTCGACCCCGGGCATCTAACTGCGGACTCGGACTTTTTCCTCGTCGGCGGCAACTCGCTTCTCCTGGTGAGGCTACAGGCGCTGTTGAGGAAGTGGTTTGCCACAGCCCCCAAACTCATCACCTTGATGGGAACTCCCACCCTTGGGGGGATGGCCGCAGTTGTCAAAGCCAGTCCTTCAAGCTATATCATCGACTGGGAAGCAGAGGTTCACCTCCCAGAATCTCTGCAGCAGCGGCAGGGCTTGGATACTGTCGCCTCGCAGAACAATGACGGTATCACCATCCTATTGACGGGCTCCCTTGGGTACTTGGGGCGTCATTTACTGCCAAGATTGGTGAATGACGACAGTGTTTCTAGAGTATACTGCCTAGTCCGTAAGCAGGATGACGGCAGTGACAGTGACAGCAACAGAAACACCAAAGTGGGCATCATTCGATCCGATGTCTCCCAACCCAACCTCGGGCTCTCAGACGGCACATATGCCATGTTGTCCGCCAACATGGACGCAGTGATCCACTGCGCCGCCAACCGTTCATTCTGGGACCGCTACGAGGTGCTACGGCCAGACAACTTTGATTCGGTCAAAGAACTAGCACGACTGGTCGCTGCAACACCACGCCCTGTGCCCATACATTTCATGTCATCAGGAGCCGTGTCCTTGTTTGAGAACAATGACACCGTCCCACCGCAGGATGGCAGTGAAGGCTACCTGTCCACCAAATGGGCAGCTGAGAGATTTCTGAAGCAATTCGCCGCTGCGACCCAGACGCCTGTGTACATCCATCGCCCGGAGGCGGTGGCTAACGCGAAGGGTGTGGTTTGCACCAACTCTAAAGCAGATGCTGTGCTGGATGAACTGGCGGCAATAGCTATCAACATGGGCATGCAGCCTGCTTTTGACCATGTTAGGGGCTGGGTACATGTCGTACCCGTGGGCCAAGTTGTGCAGGCTATCCTCCAGGCAGTCCAGGACTCGACAGGTTCCGATGACGCTGGCGGCGCCGTTCACATGTTGCACCACGAGGCTACCATCAGGATCTCTGTCGATGACCTCAAGGCACGCCTTAGCCGCGACGATTCTGTGCGTCTTCTCCCCAGCTTCCCAGTGCTGGACTGGTTCGGAAAGGCGAAGCGAGCTGGGTTTGGCCAGATGATAACGGCATGGGAACTGGTTATGGGTTCGGGCAATGAGTTGGTTTCCAGGCGATAGAGACCGCCGTCATGCTCCAGAATGAGAGCAATGAGGCCGATGGGGTTGCACTCGGAGTTAAGGTGTTTTGTATTTCGTGTCTTTCTCATTTCTTTATTTTCAGCAAATTACGTATTCTCCAAGGTGTGCGTCTATGATGAATTTAGAAACGCTTCGTACTGTTTTAATATACTATCAACTTTGAAAGAAACTCTTTTTTTGTTATTTAGTCTCTCGGCTCTTCTTTGATCCTTATTCCAAATAAATTTTTTATTGTTTCGTTCCCTCAGGATTGGAAAGATGCTCTGACAATACAAGGTTTGTACGTTGTCAAGTGGCAACGCTCAATTTACATTTCATGCCGACTTGCCTAAGTATTATTAGAGCGACTTGGCTCTGTCTCACCAGCTGGTACTCCGCAATATCCATAACTACTTGGCCCCAACCTCCAGGGTCTTCCTACCGAAGAGATTCGGTGCCCAGAACTAACTCTATAGCGATCGTTACTTTTCATGGTCGAAATCATTCTTAATCAACCGCAACCACGATGTCAGATATGCAACCGAATAGACCAGTCTCTCTCTAACTCCTCATGATTTTCACGTGGAATTAGTGCATATTCGTTTCATATGCAACGTCTACAGAGGCTCTGATAACGCGAAACATGATAGGCCTAACAAGAAACTGCATCTGACCCAGTGCAGCAGAGTGTAAGGGTATATCCAAGGGCAGTTTACCGCACAACCCTAACTACATAGAAATTATTATAAACTCTACCTAACGCTTTTTTAATAATTCAGAGTCACAAATGTATTTACTAATATGTCGCTTATAGCAGAGACATCTTGGCAGTCTTATGACTAATAACAGAGAAGGCTGAAAACACCTCTCTAGGACGCAGAGCTGCTTAATTCGTGTTATATTAATGCTTAGAGAACTGCTTGTATACTCCACTAAGGTAAATTTGTAAGATGAGATTCCTCTCCGTATAAGAAGGCCTCAAGTCGTTCATTTGCGTAAAATCAACACTATTGACCGATATAAACATGGCTTCGGCTATATGTGACATGCGTCTGCTTGTCTTCTCGCATCGTTCCCTCTGTTTTCAGTGTGCTCGGACATAACACCCCCCGCCTCCCCCCGGAAATCCAACAACTGCCAAGCTATATAGCTCCACGCGACTCGTGAGAAGAGGAAATGTCGGAAGCGCTCAGAGCGAGAATAGCAAAAGATCTGCTGCGGGAGCATCCGACAATCCCCTCATTTCCCCAAGTTAACACCCCACAAATGCACTCTCTTCTCCAACAGATTGTCGTGTGGAGCAAGCTGGGACCAGCCTGTCGAGGCAACACGGATATGCCTCGTTTCTAGAAGACAAAGGCGGTTCTTGGGCTGAGATTACCTGCATGACTGCTGGGATCGTCCGACTCGGTGTTTCAAGTAGGGAGGAACGGCTGTTTCTGGCCACCATCATGGCCAGATACCGACAGGAGTGCGGCACGTGGTCTCTTGGAGGCTCTTGTTTGTTGACCTCGCATGTTGCAAGGAAGATGACTGTAGAAACTCGGCTGAAGATGTTTTCAGCAGACTGTATGAGCAATGAGCGTATCAGGGAGTAATTCCTCCAGGAGACAAGAATGACAAGCTTGCAAAATCTGATTTGAGAGCAACGCCAATGCCAAGTCCCCATCTCCAGTTCAATTCTTCTATCGGGACTCTCCGGCATCAGGCATCTTCTCACGCCCATCCTCCAATCGCTGTTGAATCATTACCCCTGAGCAAGACCACTTCTGGTTGGCCGTTACCGGGTGCTACAGCATGCGTGATACGCCCTTAGCCAACAATTGATGGGGCTGAAAGAAAGACCAGCTCCACATGGCAGCCAATGTGTCAAAACAACCTTGTTTTCGCGTAATCGAAATATCTGCCGCCTTAAGAATCTCAACCTTTTTGCCATCATCGCGAAGTTTTCTGCCCAAGGTCGACGGCGCATTAGAGAAAATATGCTTGATCTTGGCGCGCGGTTTTTGACGCTTTCCCCGTAGATGCCTATCGAATCTTTTCTGCATATGGTATTAGGAAACGCGCCTCATATACAATCTCGCGTCGTCGCGATACAGCAACAGTCAATGCCAACCTTCCCCAACGGCTTGTCCCAGCGACTCTGGGGTCGAGATATCTGCAGCTCCATAATCCCCTCATCTCCGAAAAAGTTCGGGCAAAGATCGCTGAACGCATGACGTAAAATGATGGATCTCAGACGACGAGCACGCTGAGTGTCACCTCTGTCGGCAATTCCTGGCGCCCAATTCGCCTCTGTCGAGGATAATAGAGGGTCTGCAGCGTCGCTATCTAGATTTTATGACCTGATGGTTTTTGTAGATTTGCTAACTTTTACGTGAGAGACTCTCTTTTGACTCCGTCCCCCCAGCTTACTCCATGCCAAGCTGGCTGTCCCACGGGGCTCCACGATGGAGAATTGCTTCTTGTTTGCCAAACGAATGATAGAATCAAGTGGCTCCGGAGGTTGATCTCCACGGCCGAGTTCTGGGGCACGATTCAAACGGTCTTGGCGAGTGTATATAACGATTGTGCGCAGCAGCTGCAGAGGTAGAGTTTCTGCAGTCTGTCCAACTCTAATCGAAATTTCTCCAGTGACCTGTCTCTTGCATCCCCAGACTCCTCATCTTTTCTTTTGCTCGGTTTCTCTTACCCATTCCTGGCGGAAACAGCCATCGGTCGTCAGCCTACTCTTCGGCCTTCCCCACGGGCAACCATCACAGACACCACACGCCCAGCAGAATGGCTGCAGAGGATAAACCAAGCCAGTCTCAGAACGAGATTGCCCAGCCCGAGCAGCATCAATCTTCGATCCGAGGCGTCGACGAGATCAACAATGTTACCGACGGCGGCGAGATCATGGATACCAAGGAGCAATCCGACGAGCCGGTGCAAAATATCTTCAACCAAGGAGGCAAGAATTATCGAACGCTCAGCCGATGGGACACGGTCTTCGTCTTGGTCACCAACCAAGTTGGACTCGGTGTCCTCTCTCTGCCGGGCTGCCTCAAGGTCTTGGGCGTCGTCCCAGGCGTCATTGCCATCATTGGCCTTGGCTCCCTTTCCGCCTATACCGCTTTCGAGCTGCTACAGTTCTACCGGCGGTATCCCCATGTCGTCAACGTTGTCGACATGTGCGGTATTATCGGTGGCAGACCCCTTGAAATCATTGCGGGCATTGGCTTGATGATCAAGGTCATGATGACTTGTGCTTCAGCGAGCGTCACTCTGTCCGTATCCTTTAATACGCTCAGCAATCACGCATTCTGCACCGTCGCCTTCGTAACCATTGCCGTCGTCGCTTGCTGGGTCCTTTGCCTTCCCCGGACTGTCAAATTCGTCTCGCAGTCAGGTATCCCATCAACCATTAGCATCTTAGCTGCCGCCCTTGTCGTTATGATCGGCCTCGGCGTATCTCAGCCCTCGCAGGCTCCTCCCGGCTGGGACAAAGAAATCAAGGTTATCGGCAGCCCGACTTTCCGCGAGGGTCTTAACGCCTGTCTCAAGATTTGCTACGCATATGCCGGAAACATCAGCTTTGTTTCATACATGGCTGAGATGCGGAACCCCAGTAAGGACTTTCCTATGGCCTTGGCTTGCCTAGAGGTCTTCTCAATCACCCTCTATACCATCGTGGCGATCGCTATTTACTGCCTTGCGGGCGACTACACTACCTCCCCTGCCCTCGGATCTGCACCAACCATTCCCGCCAAGATTGCGTACGGAATCGTCCTGCCTGCTGTCTTTGCGACGGCCATGGCCTTTGGACACACCGGGATTAAGTACATGTACGTCGTGGTTATGCGAGCCATCAAGGCGACACACCAGGTTACCGACCAAAGCGTCAAATCTTGGAGCATTTGGGTCGCGTGTGTTACTCTATATTGGATCATCGTGTGGGTGATTTCCAACGCTATCCCCATCTTTGACTCTATCCTCTCTATCTCATCAGCAACTACCATCGCGTGGTTTACCTTTGGTCTATCTGCTATCTTCTGGTTCCACCTCAACTGGGGCAACCTCACCAAGGATTGGAAGAAGATTGCCCTCGCGATTATCAATGGCATGCTTATTGTACAGTCGATCTTTATGAACGCTGGCGGTTTATGGTCTTCTATTACAGAGCTGCTTGATATCTTCAACAGTGACAGCAGCAAGGTTCGAGGCGCGTTCTCCTGTGGCGATAACTCGATTGCCTAGGGACAATATATCCCAAAGTTCTCATGGCGATGAGACTTTTAAATGATTAATAAATAACACTTTAACCTTTAACCGAGTTGGTTGTGTGGTTGCCTAAGAAGCTGGCCAAGAAAACCCCATGGGTTCAACATGCAAGCTAATTAAGCTTAACCATTCTCTCTCGTGTCCTGGCGCTGATTAGGGCTCAATGTGAGGTCCCTTCAATGCCGCCTTCTCCTATTGTGATACGTGGACCCTGATAATTCTTCCTCCCATCCACTATCCACTGTATCAGCGAGATTATGATGATGATTCCAAACGCGACCACACAATAGTTCATCGTGGTTCCATCCACAGGCAACGCCGGCGGAAATAAGAAGAGTACCGTGGTGACGATAGTATACACCAATCCAATGACATTTACGGTCCACCCGAGCCAGTTTGGCAACGTAAAGGCCCTCTCAGGCAATTGGGACCTTCCGCGCAAGATATGAAGACCAATTGGAATAGCGTAGCTGAGGCCGAGTGCCACGACGGAAGAGGCGACGATGGCGTTGAATGCAACAGTCGAGCCTAAATAAATGCAGCCGAAAATGAGCACGATTGCCGCGTTGAGATAGAGGGCGTTCAATGGAACTCCCAGTTTTGGGTGAACCTTCCACCATATACGAGATGCCGGAAGTCCACCGTCTCTTGCGAAAGCAAATACCATGCGAGATGATGTTGTCATCACAGCGATAGCCGCAAAGACCAGGCAGAGCAGGGGAAACATGAGAAGGCACACGGCGCCAACCTTGCTGTTCGTGGCGAGATGAAAGATCTCGAGTAAGGGGCCTGCAGTGGACTGGATAACGGTCGAGGTATTGGTCGCCCCGCCGGATACAAAAAGTACCACGACAAGGAACAGAAATCCAGTAGTGATGCCTATATACTGGCAGTACAGCATGATCTTGGGGCCTTCGATGGCTGCATTGGGAATTTCCTCAATCATGTGTGCCACGGCGTCGAAACCGGTGAGGCCGAGACCGCCTTGAAGAAGGCCAAGAAGCCAAGCAATGCCGTCTGGCCACCCTGTGGTGTTGATAAAGGTCGCGAAGACATAGTCTGCTGTAGCATAGTCGGGTGCTGCGCAGGCGAGCAGAGTGATGGAGATGATGAAGAATCCGGCAATGCTCCACACGAGGGCGAATCCATTGATGCGAGGCAGAATCGAATGGAGAAAGGTATTGGTGGCAAAGGCGATGCAAGTAATGCCCAGGTAGATGAGGAATTGGTGCCACCTCTGGAACTGGTAGTTGGGGTTTTGTAGAGAAATGATGTTGATAATGAGAGTGCTCGATAGAGAACAGTTTGTAGCAATTAAACTGACCCAACCACCCAGATTAATCCAGCCCGTCACCCAAGACAGTGGTATTTTGAGTGATGGAGGAGCAATTGTAGCCACCCAGTGATATTGACCACCAGCCGTGGGTAAGGCAGAGAGGAACTCGGCGAGACTGGCAGCGAGCGAGAGATTGCAAATGCCAGCCGTTGCAAGACCCCAGATAACAGCAACAGGGCCGCCCGATGGTAGTGCCAGGGAGAGAGATGCGGCTAGAGCGGTCCATGAGTTCAGGATGGCAAATGCTAACCCTAACATGGTCCAGCGGCTGAAGGTGCGTTTGAACGACTGGGAATGACCCAGCTGAGCCAGTTGGAAGTCATCGACATTGGTGCTATCTTTGATACTCATTGTGAGAGGTGTCAAAGTGAGCTGTAGTCAGAGCAAGGAGTCTACATTCCCAGGATCCAAGACTCATATATCACCCTCGCATCTAGCGTAAGACTCCCGGTCGACGGAGGATTCATCAATCACATGTGGAGTTGGATTCTGGCATCGCATCTGTGATCGCGGGGAAGTGAGACAATAACCTCATTCGCTGGCCTGAAGCACGAGCAATGCTCTCACGCGAGAAAATGTCATCTGCGCCCTCCAACTACGGGAGCATCGACAGGGGTAAAGGCTTCTCTAGACGTCGATCCCGCACCCACCGTCATCTTCAAAGTGCGGGGAAAGCTAGTATAGAGGGCATACGATGCCGGTCTATTGCAATCCATTCCCCCAACTTGGTAAGCGCTTTGCAAAAGGTTCCTTGACATTTGCTGGTCGACTTCCCGAAGAGGCATTAAAATAGGCCATCTGAGATGTATTGTAGATAGTAATGCGAGATTCCCTATCGGATATCGGCGTAAAATGCGATCGGCAGCCACCGGGCGTAGAGCTGCGGTACGCATAATGTGAGGCTAGTCGGGATCCTTGTCCATCACAGATAGACAGCGACGACTGCGTCCATGGACCAGATTGTCGGAACAGTTAAATCGAGAGCAACCTTCCTCTCGAGTTGTAAAAGATCAGCTCACCTTCTTGCGCCTCATTGATCCATGCCCCCTCAGTCTCAATATGCGGTACCTATCTTCACAACTCCTTGCAGTTTCCTGTGGAATTCTCCTCAGCACAGGCCAAGCAGCGGTAATCCCTCGTGAAGGCACCTGCAGAAAAACCAAAGTCGCTGTCCTCGGTGCCGGAGTGGCTGGAATAACCGCTGCCCAGACATTGTCAAATGCCTCAATTCATGACTTCTTAATCGTTGAGCACAATGACTACATCGGAGGCCGTGTCAAGCACACTTCTTTCGGAAAGTCGACTGACGGCTCACCGCTGACCGTCGAAGTCGGTGCCAACTGGATTGAAGGCCTCGAGTCCCCCACGGGTAACGTGAACCCAATTTGGCGCCTGGCTCAAAAGCATAAAGTCAAGAACACATTTTCCAACTACAGCGCGCTTCTCACCTACGACGAGAATGGGCCAGCGGACTATATGGATGCTATCAACTTGTTCGACGAGAAGTTTGCCATTGCGCAACAGGATGCCGGATACATCTTGACCGAGAACCTACAAGACACGTCAACACGTGCAGGTCTCAGCCTGGCAGGCTGGAAACCAAAGAAAGACCCCAAACTCCAGGTTGCAGAGTGGTGGGGATGGGACTTTGAAACAGCTTGGCCCCCAGAGCAGTGTGGCTTTCAATATGGCATCGCTGGAAACAACGCGACATTCAAGCACTTCAGCGATGAGACCAACCTCGTTATCGACCAACGCGGCTACAATGCCTGGATCGTCGGAGAAGCAAATGAGTTCTTACAAGAAAACGATCCAAGACTCCTTCTCAACACGACTGTCAAGAAGATTCACTATGATTCCAACGGGGTCAAGATTGTTACTCAAGACGGCGACTGCATCGAAGCGGACTATGCCATCTGCACATTTTCCGTCGGTGTGTTGCAGAACAACGCCGTCGACTTCAAGCCAGCCCTACCTCGTTGGAAGAGAGAAGCAATCGAGCAGTTCCAGATGGGCACCTACACCAAGATCTTCATGCAGTTCAACGAGACATTCTGGCCAAAGGATACCCAGTACTTCCTGTACGCGGACCCAGAGGATCGAGGCTATTACCCCTTGTTCCAGTCGCTGAATGCGCCCGGCTTCATCGAGGACTCGAACGTTCTTTTTGGCACCGTGGTGGCTCAGCAGGCCAATGAGGTGGAGAACCAATCCGATGAGAAGACCAAGAAAGAGATTATGGAAGTCCTCCGAGCCATGTTTCCTGATAAGCATGTGCCCGAACCTGAGGCATTCATGTATCCCAGGTGGAGCACAGAGGAGTAAGTTGCCTTGTTCCAAGCTTCGCGAGTTTCATGCTAATCAGATTCAAGATGGGCTTATGGCTCGTACAGCAACTGGCCAGTTGGAATGACTCTAGAGAAGCACCAAAATCTTCGAGCCAACGTCGATCGACTCTGGTTCGCAGGTGAGGCTAACTCGGCAGAGTTCTTTGGGTACCTGCAGGGGGCGTGGATCGAAGGACAAGAGACGGGAGAACGTATTGCGAGGATTATTGGAGGAAAGGCGTCCGAGAAATCTCAACAGTTCAAGAAGTACAAGGTGCTTCACGGGACGACAAGACCGGACGAGTATAATGAGGCCAACGGATGGACAACGCCTTTGGAGGACTGAGTTAAATCAGCTGGAGTAGACGCATTAAACTTTTTAATATTGCTACTATAAGAAAAGTCACACCTTTTTTGCAATTGATCGAGCTCCCGTGCAGTCTAGTTTCATCAAAGCGCTGACCAGCGGCGAGGAGGATAATTCAAAGAACACAGTACTAGGCAAATCTTCGTCGGGAGAGGCACTCCCAAGTGCGTAGGCGACCAACCATGAATTCTTCGTGCTGCATGATGGCTGTTACCGTATTGCCTCTTAACTTTCAGTACGCCTCCTGGGTCTTTAACTTGGGCCATTATTGTTTCAGAGATCGCCTCACACCAAATGCCTATAGGCTAGGAAGATAAGGTAGGCTTTTACCTGCAGCGTTACATCCAGACTCTTAAATGGCTGGCAGGAAGATTGTTGTCTTTAAACTACTTACACGCGCTGTGGCTTGCATTGAGATAGGGGTGCCTGGCCCGAGAGGCGTACTGCTAAGGTAATACGATACCTGAACCTTTACGCGTTCCATTGCTCCCTTCCGTTGACGGTGATGACCATTAGTGACGAGAGGAATTGTCAAGAAAATAATAGTGAAACGAGTGGCAGTGCTACTATGTTCACACCTTTACCGATCGTCCTTTAGGACTTGCAACCGTAATAGACGTCGCGTCTAAACATAGATCTAGTAATAGCCAAATCGCCGTCTTAACAGCTGAATTACGTCCTGTCAGCTAAAACAGGTGTGGCTTGTCAATATTGGGCTGGTCTTATAGGCCCTGCATGAAAGTGCAGATAGCGGAGGCATAGAGACAGGCGCCTAGAATCAAGTCAAAGATTGGACCAAGACTCGGTTTGCATAAGTAAACTACTCACAGCCTGATCTGTTATTTGTGTATATGTACAGATTCCTTGCCACATCTCCTCTCCGCGTCTTGCACTCAATCTACCGCAGATCGAGTGACAAACCCGATCGCGCAGCTCGACTACCATGTCGAAACCGGATATCCCCTGCCGCCACTGGAAGTCTGTGAAGACTCTCCCAGCCTTGACAACGGTGTTTACGCCGCCTCCGATCTGTTCGACCCGCTTCACTTCGGGGCTCTACAACCCTGCGAACCCGAGCCAGCTTATTTCGGCTGCAACTCAAGATAATTGGGATCCAGTATGGTACTCCTGTATGCCGGAGGAATATGACACGGAGAGATGCCCGTTTCTCACGTTCAGCCCCGGGTTCTGTCCGGATGGATGGACGGGAACATCCACCAGCATCAACGGGAATGTGACAGTCGCAACATGCTGTATGAGGTAGGAGATGAATTTCTACATTCAACGAAGCAAGTTCCATTTCTGGCTCGCAAGCTAATGCTCGCGGATCGCTTTCAGTGGTTTCACAGTATCCGCCAGTCTGGACAATTTTATCCAGTGCGTCAAAACGACAACCAACTTTGAGATCACTCAGCGCGACTCATATGACGCTCCTTTGATCGATGAACATTCGGCTGTGATGGAAAAGGGAACACTCGATCATCGTGGTTGGGTCGTTATGTGGGAGTCGTCCGACACGCAGACGACTTCTGCCGAACTGGTGGCGAATATCGCACCGACGATGACTTCTGCCGAACCAGCAACGAGTATCAAACGGACGACGACTTTGAGCGCAGAAGCTTCGATCACAACTTTAGCCGTCTTGACCAGTTCCACGGACACGGATGGGAACGGGGATGGTTCTGGACTCTCCGGAGGTGCTATAGCGGGCATCGCCGTCGGGGTCTTCGCAGCCCTCGCACTGGGGATTGTGGCTGGACTCTTGCTGCGACGATGCAGGAGGAAGAAGGAAACAATCGAGTTACAGACTGCTCTGCCTCGGTTAAAGCTCGAGGAGAGGATATATGAGCTTGGACAAGATGAGGCAGGGCAGAGGCACGAGTTACCGGCGTCACAATGTGTAGGGGCTTAGTTTGGTTGAAGGCGTCCTCGGTCGGCTACATTTGTCAGATAGGGTGGATAGCCATGTTTCCTCTAGTTAGAGTGCTTTGCGTAATGGTTGCAATATATACTTAATGCCATAAGCTGGGTGGAACTTCGTACACCATGGACCCTGCAGCCAGAGCGACGGCGGAGGATTTACTATTGTAGGTGATGCGTACGTGGATGGGATCATGCATGGAGAGCTTCTCGAAACTCAGCTGGCTCATGAGGGGTTTGTAATGTATGGATCGCCTATCAGGATCTTCAACATCGGAATTGAAACTGGCAATGACTTTGCTCTACTGCAACGTGGCAACCGTGCCTTCTAACAGGCAGTAGAGGCTCCCAACCCCTCGATCAGGGTCAAGTTCATTCCGATGCCCCAAAGGACTCAGCTTGCATTATTTATTGCTATCACAAACATAGAAACTGCAACATCTAGCAGAGCAACTCAGAAGCTATAGGCATACTTGAAAGATATCTACACTTCCGCCGTCTTTAGCAGTGGTCCAGGCAATCCATCACGCCACAGGGGCTGCCCAAGGCATAGAGGCAGTCTAAGATATTAAGGACACGATGTAGTGACGTTCCCTAATTTCAGAAGGATTTCACAACGGTAGCCAGAAACTTTTTAATTACTCTAAAAGGGTTGGCTGGTTAATCCGCAACCCTAGAGGGGAAGTAGACCGAAGCTCTGTAGTTGGTTACTTACCGAAGAACGTTCAGGTCAAGGGGAACTGCGCGCTTGCGATGAAAGTGACAAACTCACCTGCCCACTACGATGCAGTCGACTTATGTATCTCGCTGTCAAGCTTAGGAAAGCTAATAAAAACTGTCCCAGGTTGACTTCATGGGCGCCTATTCGCCCTGCCAGCAGTATAGGGCACGCGATAACAAAGAGTGTGCCGAGCTGGAAAAATAAACAATTAAATCGTGGATTGGTGATTCCCTGGAAGAATATCTATGCTGAATACCGTGCTTCGCTGGATGGTTCTAGACTCGGTTTGTGACTGACACCATCGTTAGCTTTATCGGCTTCTTCCCTCGTGGTCTTGACTAGACAACCCCCTTGCCGCAAGCATCATACTGCCGAGACCTACTTTTCGTCAAATCAGAGTCAGCCATCTCGTAGGAATTACGGGGTTTTGCTAGCCCGTATCAAGCAAGGTTCCAGCCAAAGCCGATAGTCTTATTAGCCTATAACACAGGAATGTCAAGGCGCCACCTTCACGTGGACTAACGCATCCCGTCTCGCAGCCGCTAGCTAGAACAACCTAAGGAATCTATTTGGCAATTCCATGGTGGACTCTGAAAGACGCCTCTTTACGTTTTGAGCTAGCACCCCGGATCCGTTCGTGCCGCTCTCCAGTTGAGAGCGACCAGTACGCAGATCAAGAGTCCATTTATGCTGCTCGACACCCGCGTGTCCGAAAAGCCATCCTCACCGGCGTTTACACCCATGTCATGACGTTCACTACCATCGCTGCCTCGCGCGGCACCGAGAGTGCCAAACGTGCTGAGCCGGGCCGCATGTATAGCCCTGAGTCTGTCTTTGTCATTGTATGTATGTAGTACCCTTCGAGAGCTTCCAGTGCCGATGCTAACACCATCTGTCTTAGCTCTGTGCCACGCTGGCGCTCTACAATGCCTTCGAACTTCTATCTCTCATTTTCATGACGTTTAAGCGTCGCGTGGGCCTCTATTTCTGGAGTATTCTGCTCGCTTCTTTTGGTATAATTCCGTACTGCGTCGGATGGTTGATCGTCTACTTCGACTTCACTCACGATTACGTGGGCATGATCATCGACAGTGTTGGCTGGGTTCTGCTGGTGTCAGGACAATCTGTGGTGCTGTATTCGCGACTTCATCTTGTCGTTACCGATGCCAAGGTACTGCGGGCCGTGCTCTGGATGATCGTCGTGAACGGCGTCGTGTGGGTATGCGTTACCCCTTGGCTCCGAAGATTCATCGGCACTAACAAAGCCTAGCATACCAGCATGACGGTTCTTTTATTTGGGTCAACATATAGCCCGCACGAAAACAAACGAGGCTTCAACACAGTGTTCAACGCCTTGGAAAAGGTCCAGATGACTTGCTTCTGTCTCCAGGAGTTCATCATATCGGGCCTGTATATATGGAAGACTATGGACATTCTCAAGACGGCGTTTGGCGATACACGTCGCATCATCTGGCAGCTATTCGCCATCAATATTGTCATTGTCATCATGGACATTGCCCTTCTCTCCCTCGAGTATAAGGACTATTTTGTTTGGGAGCAGGGGGTCAAAGTTGTCACGTACTCGATCAAACTCAAGCTCGAATTCGCAGTCCTTGGCCAACTCATGGACTTCATCCGGCATCGAGGCGGAACTCAGCCTGGTTCAAACCGCGATTATCGAAACACAGGTACCTCCGTGGAACTCTCCAAGCACGTGTCAAGGAAGGGAGACAAGAAGACTTCTGCGAACAAGACGGACCATCTGCGTTGTGACGCCATCGATGCCAGGACAGTGATTGTGAGTGCGAAAGGGTCGTCGATTGATGTGGCTGCGGGTGATGAGATTCATGTTGTAACCAGGGTTGATGTGGAAAGTTTAACGGCGGACCCGAGAGATGATCGAAGCACTGATGAGTTATATGGCCACACTATTGCGAGGTCGACCGAGTCAAGATAGCATACGCACGTATATAGTTTCAAAAACGCCTAATTCTTATATGAGCCGGCAATCCATCGGTGGATATCACATCCTACAGTGTACTAATAAAATAATCGACTATCTTATTCATGACGCTTCTCGACCTTGTCCATCGCTGTGTATGCATCAGTCGCCTTCTTTCGAACCTCTTGGTCAAGTTCCTCCGTGTCCCCAACTACACCAAACCTCTCCTTCCATAGCTCCCATCGTTGCGGACACAATCCATCAGTTCCCTTAGTTTTACGTCGTAACTTTATTCCTTCCTTCTTATCGAGTCTCCAAAGAGGACCAGCCGTAGCTCCATAAACCACCTCGTCACGTCCGTACAGTATGCCCCCAGCATGGATCATCCAGGCGGCTGCACTCGTGATCTTGTATGACATATCCTTCACTGCGGTAGGATCTGCATTCACTTCATCTGGGGCACCTCGGATGGGCGTCATTGTGCCTTCCAGCGCGTCGACAAGTGCCCAGATGGCGTATACTTCGAAAGAAACCAGGCCTAGCCCTGTGATTCTTGCTGCGTAGGCCTGAAGATTCACCATCCGTTCGTTCTTCTGAGCTTCTCCCGAAGCTCTTGGGTCACCTTACGGGTAATAAAGTCAGATATGGCACATGGCGGGTTGGTATGGCTTACCGTCATCGAGTTTCTCGCGGAATGTATTTGCAAACATGGGCAAGTTGGTCCAGAGTTGAACACAACTATCGCCGCCCCAGTTATCGCCCAAGTCCACTGTCTTGGATGGTCGGTCATGGAGTGCCTTGATGACTGCCGCTAGTCGGTCTTGCTCTAGGCTGTCGTGGGGAATTTGGCGCGCCAGGTCATGCACAAGATCCCAAACCCACCAGAGAAACCCTTCTGCGGTGCCGTGTACGGTGTAGTGCTGGCCGAAAAGTGAGTCCAGGGCTGTGGCGGCTTCATTGGGTGATGCTGCTAGCGCGAGGGTTGAGTTGAGGATCTCGACCACTCTGTCAGCAAAGTGTGGTGCGGCCTCGTCTTCCAGTTGAAGGTGCACGGGTGACATTATCTTGCTGTTCAGTACGTCTTGCAAGAGTATAGAGTGTATGCGATGAAATGAGATGCACTAAGGGAGTGCTTTGCAACTCTTTAAAGATAAATGCTTGTGGTGTGGGACGAACGGTGAATAAGCAAAACAAAGTGGACCATTTGGCGGTCAGACACATTTCGTCTGGACCTGCCCTATTGTGATTTCAGCCTGGGGTAAAGTCCATATGCAGTGATATTTTCTCACAAGACAGGGATGCTATATCTGCCGTTGTCAGCTCGTGCCTCTCCAGTAGGAACGAGCTGCTACAATAATGTGGGAGAGGGATTGCTCAGCCACATGAATAAGCATATAAAGCAGGCTCTAGGCTGGCTGGAAATACAGTAAATGGAGCCGGATGTAGTATTTTCCCCGGGCAGGGCGTTTTGCACAGCCTGATATTTGTGCCTAATTATTTTGGGCTTCCCTTCTTCAAATATCATTGCACTTCCACTCTTCAACAACCGGCCGCCTCTGCCTGATACTCATTCAACATGGATCCCGCTTCTCTTGCCCTCGGCGTTGTGTCACTGGCACTGCAGCTAGTGCAAACGACGGCTGCTATCAAGAAGCTGATTGCCGCCTACAAGTCTGCAGCGAAGGAGCTTAGCAACCTTTCAGACAAACTTGATCAGATTGAAACGATCTGTTACTCGCTCGAGGCTGCCCTTGACGATTTTGACCAAGCCCGAGAACCACGGCAAACTGCTCTGCTCAGCAAGTTGCACCAGGCGATACGCGATTGCCGTGACAAGGTCTCGTGTGTTCACCATGTTATCAGCAAGATCACCGTTAGCCACAAAAACAAGCGGAATCCTATGAGCACTCAGCGAGCCCTGTTCCTACAGCACAGAACGCAGATACGGGAATGCAATGAAGATTTGGATCGCTCTCTTGAATTGCTGAAACTACAAATGACCACAAACATACTGTTAGTCTGCGGCTATATCGTAACGAGGCTGATGTTAACTTCTTAGGGTTCTTACTATGAGACCAGCCAGACTATCCTGCAGCCTGAATCATCCCTGTATCTGCACATCCAGTGCCAGGACCCAAACGGATAGGAGAGTATACACTCCAATGAGTGCATCCCGATTGGCCAAAGACGTCTCTGATATTAGTGTAAAACATTGGAGGAAGGGATGGAACACGGTGGCTTATGTCGAGAAGACGCAAAAACGAAGAACCACTGCTTGTTCTAGCGATCCAGGCTCTTCACTGATGCAAGACGATTTGACCTTCTTTGCAGGCGCGCCGTTGTTCAACCTGTACATTAGGTTATCTGTGCGGCGCGGGTCCTTCTCACCTCTTTCCGTTTCTATCCAATTACCCTGCATTATCGATTTTAGTCCGGGATCGAGCGAACTAGGCGGCAGATTAATAGACACTATGGCCGGCGATGACTTGGATACAATCCAAGCCTTCTTCAGCGATGGTCTACCCCCCTCCGCGCTATTAACAAGGAGTCACCGAGAAGATGCAGAAGACATGATGTCACTATATGGGGTGAGTTTTACGTATCACAAGTAAGGTAACTGGCCTACTGATAATGATCGCTAGCTGGCTACGAGATGCAGGGCTTACTCAGTTTGCCAATTCTTGATACAACAGACTCCCGATCTGTCTCAGAGGTTCGTAGGAGTTTTTGTACGCAAAAGGACGCAAACCAAGCTGACAGGTAGAAATATGAGTAGGAACCACTTGTCCCGCTATAATGTAGTCCTTTTTTTGAGTGACAGCAGCGATGTAGACCGGGACATTAGGAGCGCACTCGCATACATAAACGTGAGGGGGGACTTGCTTGCTCCATTCGAGCTTCTGACCCTCTTGGACGGTGTCCAGTGTGCATATTACGCCGCAGCTTGCATAAATCTTTGCAGGACATACTTTTCCGACAAATGGACGCCCTTCGATTTGTGCGTATGGACACATATAGTACAAACCTTCCTCCGCAAAGATTCCCTCCCCCGCCTCCTCAAAGATTTACCCCCCTTCAAATCTTATCACAGAGACGAGTGGGTACCCCTTATAACCGACCTCCTCTCAAGTGGCTTCAACATCCATACGACGAATTGGACGAAAGACTCATTCTTGAGGGAAGAAGCAAGTGCCTTGGAAGAGGTTCTTCGCCGAGCCAATAACCCAGATGCAGCTTTGGAGCAAATTCATTCTTGGGTGGACCTATTGGAACACGCTGGCGTTGACATTCAGCAATATCTGGACGTCGAAATTGAGCACTGTGCTAGATTTTGGGAAGAGACTGAATGGACCGACGACGCCGACTGCGAAGAGACGCTGTATATTAGACGGCTCGCTGTCCAAGAGTCAAGAAGTCGACGGCTGCCATGCTGGATCGAGGAGATCGATGCCGCATGTCCTGTACGTGATCTCTTGACAGAATTTCCTCACTTCAAGCATCGAGGTCCTGCCAGTCGGAGACGGATGCCGAATAGTACTCTGGAACCACATCGAGCTTGGAAAGATTACAGTAAATCTATCGCTTGGGAGCCTTTCTGGCCCGTCTACCCTCCTCTTGTTCGGGACTATGTAGACGATATGAGGAAATGGCGAGGAAATAATGAGGGGATCAGGCTCCAGATTGATAGTTTAGATCGTGCGTGCGATCTTATGAAGAGCCGGTTCGAACGTAGGCAGAGGCGCAAGCTGCGGAAGGCCGGGTATGCGAACAGACTGGAGTTTGATTGTCGCATGCCCGGAGCTTGGGTTGACGAGTACTGATATAGATCAGTACTTGAACAACACCAGATTTGGCAGTGGATGCAGAATATATCTCTCGGTTGATAAGCCAGAAGGAACAATGCAATATGCAGCCTCAGTCTACACCGCATGGATATAGGTCAATCCTGAAGGGTGGATACGCCTAGCGCTTCCCGAATTTTTCCATAAGTAGTAGAGATATAATATAGAATTGCCCATTGAGAGGCGATGATGCCACTATTCAGACTTCAAGCACTGCTTGATTCTGAGCCACCTTTCCACCACCGCCAAATAGTCTGGCACCAAAACCATGTCTCAATTGTCCCAAATACGCTCAGAATAACAAGCACAGACATCTTCATTCTCCTGCTGAGGCCCAAAGAGTCGAAGCTAAAAGTCGGGTACGACGGATTGGTGGAACCTGATGATTGGTGATGGGCTCGTGGTTCTTGTTTATTTCGATCTGCTCGTAGATTTCGTGCCGTCGAGAAAAGTCCGGGAGAAGTGCATAGCTGCTGTAGGCATCCTCTTCGAAGAGTACTGAGGTGCCATAGCCGAGTGTGCAATGGCGAAAGAGACGAAAAAGCCATTTACTTGTGTGACTGCAGGGTAGGTTTGATCGGAGGTGAGGAGTTGATTAGAAGAGGGCTTAGTCAAGCATAGAATGTGCAGAGAAACCTTCAACAGACTCGGTTAAAGATTGCTGTACTTATGACTCTTTCCAAAGCATCCGTCTCCGCTGAGAGGATGACTGTTTGGGTATAGTGCTTATGTTTCGTGACAGTGGAGATTATCTTCCTCGGGCAAACTCGCGTTGGACTTGGCCTCGGATGGATTGAAAAGCCGCTCTTATTCGTGGGTTTCTTTCAGATCGAGACGCTGGGCGACAGTCGATATCAACATGGTATATTTACTGGTACTAGCCGGCTAGATACAGGGCTCAATCTATATAATTTCCTAATAACTAAATATAGTAATTTTCCCATTTGTCTACCCCTGCCCGCCGCTTGCTGGCATTATCTAAAGGAAAAAACCGCGCAATAATAAAAAACCCTAACCTAGTATTGACCTATAAAACCTCATTATGGAACACTCTCTGACTAATTTTTACCCGGGTAAGGGGCTTAGCAATCTTAGATCCCTAATTTAGCCAGGAATTAGCGAGTTAAAAGGGGCACCCTCTGGGTTTCAAACCTAGCTCCCACTCCGCCAAGGGGCGGGTGACACCTCAGTCATGTCATTACCGGCATTATGACTTCTAGCCCTCAACCTAGGTATACAGCACATGCTAGGTTGAAGACAATATGGATGGCATACATCAAGGCACCTCACATAGTCTCGCTCAAGCTTATCCTTGATTCTTATTGACCATTCATCAGATTAGCCCAACTAGCTACAGCGACAAATTTTATCTTGTACCTCTGGAACAGCTTAACCCTCCGCCATGAGGCACTGTTTATCTTCTGTCTTTATTGCTGTGAGATATCCACCTTGCTCCACCAAAACTCACTCTGCTTGCGTCCCCAGTCATCGCTTACAAACGCAGCAGTAGTACCAACACCACCCCCAATCAACTCCTCGTTCCCAGCGCCAAACTGCAGCACTTTCGGCTTCTTGCCATCGTACGGCTCCCACCTGGGCCGCTTGGGATAGTTGCCGCTAACGGCGTTAGGGTCACCCTTCGTGATAAAGCTCGTTATGTACGCGTTCAATGTCCCCGCGAGCTCCTTCTGTGTTGGCGAAATGGCTACGACGGCCGGGTCGCAAACCTCATATCTCATATTATCAGCGTGCTGTGCACCGTTGTTCACAGAGGTAACCGGAGCCCAGTGGTAAAGATATACAGGTGTTGCTGGGCATGCCAGTTCTGCCGTTTGCCGCGCAGGTGCCACGTATGCATAATGGGCGTATGCGGCCTCGATGCGTTTGTACTGCTCGCCCATGCCCTTCCGTGTCTCCTTGTACTCATCAGAGAGAGCTGGGTCGGGGTAGAGCTTGTCGATGGTGTCCAAATCTTCTTGCGACAGCAAAGGTAGTAACTCTTCCCAGAAGTGTCGGAACTCCGAGGACTTGGACATGGCTTTGTCCACATAAAGCGAACCCTCGTTGGTTGTGAAGCCGGTCATGATGGGAACCTTGTGCCATTTGTCCTGCCTCCATGTCTCCAGCGGTGGGCGGGCAATAATGTCGCCATCGATAACCGGCTGGAACGCCCACCGTAGCGATGGGTTGTATTTATCAAACGTGGCTGTCTGAGCTGCGGTGATGACCTCCTCAGGCTGTTTTCGTAGGAATGGAAAGATCTCGTCTTCTGGCATGTTCTCGGGCACGCCGGCTTCACGAAGAAAGTCTTTGAATTGGGCTTCGTGAATGGGCGCATCATATGGCCGGACGGCTCGAGAAGTTGGAGAGCCAGACTCTATAATAGCCCTGTGGAATAGAGGAGCAACACCCTCCTTGTAGTACATGATGAGGTGACCGATCTATGATTATACCTTGTCAGCATGACGAGTACGGAGACAAGATGTCTATTGCCTTGGCGGTTGCAAAGTGACAACTTACAGAGTGAGCCCCTGCAGAAAGGCCGAACAAGGTGACGTTGTCGGGGTTACCTCCAAAGGTTTCAATATTATCTCGAACCCATTCCAATAGCAGGATCTGGTCTCTCAAGCCAAGATTAAGGACGCCTTCCTTTGCGCTAAGGCCAGATGGTAAAAACCCTAGAGCCCCAATGCGGTAATTGAAGCTAACGGCAACAAATGGCTCAGCCGAGTGAGCCACCATCGAGGCTGTCTTATGCATGCTGGATGTGCCCCTGTTGAAAGCTCCGCCGTGGATGTATAAAGCCACAGGCAGCTTGGCATGCGATCCTCCAGACTGACGAAAGACGTTGACAGTCAAGCAGTCCTCGTTATAGATAAGAGGTGGCCCTGCCAAGAGAGGCTTACCAGGGCCTGAAGGGCCATACTTGGAAGCGTCGACGACGGTGTCGGATGAGGGGGAGATTTTGACTGGTAGCCGAAAGCGACGATCGCCAGTGGGTGGCAGAGCATAGGGAACTCCAAGCCAGCCATCTATCGGCTGGGGTAGAGAGTCCCGCAGCTTGACACCGACAATCTTCCCCTGAGGGAGAGTGACGGTGGGCGAGTCTGGGTTAATCTGGCTTCCCATGATGTCGGGTGTTTGTGTCTAGTTGGAAGGAGATAAGCAAGGGAATGTGAGGAGGTCCTGTCACACCCTGCCCGTTAAATACAGCCAGGACCCAAGATTGACGAGAGCAAGCACGAGATCAGCAGTCTGACGAAGTCGCTAAAACCGGTCGGAGTTCAGATTTTGCGGGCTTGAATCTGACGTCGATGGGCACTGCACGGTAGTAAAAAGCTCACTTTTATCAAGAATTATGGGCCAAGAAGATACCAAAACGCCCTATCAGCACAGCTCAATAGGTAACAGACTCGATTCCAGCTGATAAAGGTCTCCTGATTGTCATATCTTACCCCGCAAAGTTGCTGCTTGAATGGCAACCGGATCCTTGACTCCGCCCGGCTTTTAGATCTAGATACCGATCACCAACGGCCAGTTACGCGAGCTGGACTAAAGCCTCCAACCCCGCACATTTCTTACAGATTATCTTGTTCTATTGGGCGGATGTTATGCTAATGTTGATAACCGGAGCTTGGGTCGGGAAGAAACCTGGAGATGCGAGTCTGATACACACTTGGTCAGGAACCCCAGGTTCTCTCAATCCACCAACATGATGGATAAATAGACAAAGACGACCCACAGAATCTCGCATGTCACCATAGAGGCTCAATCTTGCTCCAGTATAGAATCAATCTGGGGACAGAAGGTAAGAGTTGTGACACGGGGTTTTTCTTTCCATTCTAACAACCTTAGCATCATGGCAGCTCAAACCACGCCGGCATCGGCCCAGTTAGTCGATGCCAATCAAGAGAAGCGTTCAGTCAAGGTCAATGAGGCAGAGGAGCACATCGCCATGACCAAGCTTGAGTCCATCACACCAGGCGAGATTGTCGAACTCGACGCCACAGAGACCTTCCTTCGCCAACACAACTTCAGCAACGAGTATATCGACGAGCTCCTGAGCGACACGGCGCTCAACAAGAAACTCATCCGGAAAGTCGACTTGATTCTTCTCCCCATGCTCATGGGCACCTACATGCTGCAGTACATCGACAAGAACGCCCTGTCCTACGCGGCCGTTTTCGACCTCTTCACCGACACGGGGATCTCGTCGGACCAGTATAGCTGGTTTGCGAGCATCTTCTACTTCGCATACATGGCTGCCGAGTACCCATGGCTTTTCCTTGCGCAGAAGACGCGCATGGCAAAGGTCGTTGCTGGCTGCGTCCTTGCCTGGGGCAGTGTGTTGATGCTGACAGCGGCTGGGAACAACTTTGGGTCTCTGGCAACGTGTCGTTTCTTCCTGGGTGTTTTCGAAGCACCGATTACCACGTGCTTCATGATGATTGTTTCCATGTGGTATACAAGAGAGCAACAGCCCTTCAGAGCAGGCATCTTCTACTGCTGCAACGGCGTCGGCGCCATGGTAAGACGATCCACTCACTTTCGTACTGATGATGCTGATGCGAGAAATAGCTCGGTGGTCTCCTTACATACGGCATCGGACAAATCAATGGTTTCCCCGTCTGGAAGGCTGTCTTCATGACCTGCGGTGGCATGACTGTTGCCTGGGGCTTCGTCCTCCTCTTCTTCTTGCCCGACAGCATCATGACAGCCAAGCAATTCACCTTGGAAGAGCGCGCCCTTCTCATCGGCCGTGGACGACTTGCCAGAACCGGTATCCTCAACAAGACCATCAAGTGGTATCAAGTCCGCGAGGCATTCATCGATCCTCAAGTCTGGCTCCTCGTGCTCTTCATGCTTCTTAACGAGACCATCAATGGAGGAATCGCCAACTTTGGAAAGCTCATCCTCAAGGGCGTTGTCAAGGATCCCCTCCAGACTGTTGCACTAGGAATCCCCATGGGTGCATTCCAAGTGTTCTACATTCTCTCGGGTACTTTCATCGCCTCTCGCGTCAAGGACTGGCGCACTATAGTCATGGCCATCTACCTTTTGCCTACTATGGTTGGCACCTGTCTGATGTGGAAGCTTGATCGTAAAGACCACAAAATTGGCGTTCTTTTCGGCTACTATATTGTCGGTGCCTTTGTGGCCTCGCTCGTCCTGGCCATGCAGATGCCCGCATCCAACCTGGGTGGCTACACGAAGCGAATCACGGCCTCGGCAATGGTGTTCATTGCTTACTGCGCAGGTATAGTCTCTAGTGCTTGGAGGTGAAATCTTGAAGCTAATCATTACTATCGCAGGTAACGTCATTGGCCCTCATGCCTTCTTAGGTTCAGAGGCGCCTCTATATCCAACTGGATGTATAACCATCCTCGGCTGCTCTGTGGCACAGATGCTGGTCGCCATTGCGCTCCGATTGCTGCTGAAGCGACGGAACGAATCGCGCGAAGCTGCGTTGGCCGCTATTGGAGCGACTGAGGAGGATGCGGCGGCGACTGATGGAGCTGATATGACCGATTTTGAGGTAAGACACACCAGACAAAGATAGTTCTATGTCACCATTGTACTAACGCGAGATCACAGAATCCTCACTTCCGATACGTCTTGTAGGACTAACAGGCTTTGGACGGCTGGATGTTATGGAGCAGTAAACAATTTATGCCGAGTATTCTTTACGCCTAGATGTGATGCCGTAAATACTAAGACTGTACGCGACATGGGCTCTATTAATCGTTTGGTTTGTTGCATTATTGATTTACGTCCCTTTCTCTTGGTCTATCTTTTGGCCCTATATTTAATACCCGAAGACAGATCAAGGCAGCCCAGTAGATAAAACAACACAGCAATTAACACAAGCAGGCATCATGCCACAAGCACAGCGACCAAATCCAGTAAACTTCCCAGTTGCATCGCATCGCCAGATGCAGCAGCAGCAGCATTTTCACGTCGCAACCAACCTTACTCTTCAAAATGAACACGTTTCCAATTGACCAATGAAAAACTTGATTCAAGAAAAGCAGCATGTCTGAAGTGTAAAGTGAAGTGAAGTGATGTGATGCAATGCAATGCATGCATATCATACTCAAATCAGCACCCCCAAGGAGGTGATTAAGTCCAAGTCCTCGATATAAAAGCGTCACAGCCTGGGCTCTCCATAGTATCTGCCTTCTCCATACGCAACCTTACGAGTACGAGCATCCCAGCACAGCCATACCAACGAGAGTACGTCAAATAAATATGACTACTCGAGAGAAACCCGACGCAAGGCTTGTCACAACGGCCAAACGGGAATTCGCCCACGTGATTCCAACCCATCTTATCTACGACGTGGTAAGATTCCACACCGCTCTAGAGGACATCTACGGTTCCTACATAATGGAAGAGGAAGGTAGCAATACCATTGTCAAGGTGAAGGTTGGAGACCCAGTCTGCTTGAGGGAGAAGCTGCACAAAGACCGAGTCATCTTGAAGAAGGCGCCACCATGTCTCATTGATCCCTCTTTGGCCGCTTCAAGTAAGGCAGCTGGCGAAGAGAGCAAGAAACAAAGTTCAGTTTAATGCTACATTTGACAGTCTCGCATGTTCACCATTGGATTCGGCTGTTCCACCTCGTCGGTAAATAAACTTTCTGGGTACGTTAGCTAGCATTAAATCAGAAAGATGACCCCAAGTCCAGAGGAGTTAGTATCACCAAGTTTTGACCTAATCTTGACCTTCTGGAAATATCAGGCCTGGCACAGTCTTTGTCTTTGTGAGTCTTTCTTAGCCTGGCTCCAAGGGAATAGAACAGGTAGCTGGGCTCACAAAGTAATTACGCATCTGTCAGCTGATAGAACATGCTTCCCTTGCAGTATGCTGTGGGACCGCAACAATATTGAACTCTATCGGAAGATAATCGCACCCTTGTAACCATTCCTCCTTGCTAGCCTTGCCTTCCAGAGGCCCTTTGCACCAGATGAGGTGGCCAGGGAAAGAGAACATCATAAGTTGAAACGCCTTCGAAGAAACAGAGGCCGAGAATCCACTGCTTAGCATATAGACGGGGTGGTCTCTCATGAACCGGATCGTGAAAATGAACCCCAAGAGACACGTGATGATCTAGGTCATTGCCGTAATATTCATCATTGCTGCGGTCTTGAGACCAGAGCGAAGTGAAGACATGCGTGGCTTCATTCCGTGGCTTGCTGGGAAGTTGATTCGTCCTGTCGGAGCTTTGCTCGCGGATGAAGATTGCCCGGTATATTGTCGCCTTGCCCGAGGGTTCACAGAGGCATCCCAATGATAGTGCTTGATCTGCGTCCATTGCTCTCACCAGCTCCTTGGCCATGATTCTGCGATATCTGAGCCTGAACGAGCCTTGTTCATCCTCGAAAAAGGCATCTTCTTTAAGAAACTCTTCCATATCTGAGACAAGAGACCCGCCCGCTTTCTGTTTCTTAGCCTTTACAAGCTCAAGGAGCTGCCCGAGGCGCGTCCTGTGATAGTTTGATAGCTGCTGTTGACCTTTCTCGCTCTCTTGCGATAGTCGAGGTGATGATCTGGGAGCTTTCAGTGTGTCGTCTAGCTTCCATAAATGGCCAATCGTTTTTATGCCATCCTTTGTAAGATGCACGTGGACGAAACGGCAACCTTTGTTGAAAGTGAGCCTCTTTTCGCCTTCGGGGGCCTGGAATCCATCGAAGAAAAGGTCATGAACCTGATCAACAGTGTTTGCAGTGGATGTCGGGGGCTCATCATTCTTCAATATTTCTCCATTCAGGAGTCGTAGTGCCAAAATCGAGAGGCTGAGACTGGGGCCCCTTTCTTCGTTCCACTGCAGCCTCATACTGTCCAGCCGAGTTGAGTATTGGCAACAGTTGGCGATAATGGCGAGAAGATCCCAGGGCTCTGTCACTCCTCTAGCTCGCACATCCGAGATGATTGCTCCAGACATGGAGGTTGATGGGTGCAGTAGCAGAGTGTACTTTCCGGCGGTCGTAAGTATGTGTTCAATCGCCACTTCGTCTTGACGTGTATTTTGGTCAAGATTGCGAAGCGCGAGACACAATTTTGTTGCACTCTCGGAAAACCTGACTGATTGGACGCTGAGCTCGCCCGGGATGATATCAAAAAGCGACTTTCCGGAGCGACGGAATAATCGTTTTGCTCTCTCCAGATCTGGACTGTGGTGAATGAGAAGCGTCATCTTTATCCCGGCCCGGTAGTTCTCCTGAAATGTCCATGCCCTCGTCCACCATTTATCCCGAGTGATTTCGTAAAGGAGACGTAACGCCTCTTTGGCTTGTTGGTGTGTTGTGTTTTCGGATAGATGATAGGAGCCATCTCGGTACTCGACGAGCGAACCCTTCAATACGGCAGCGAGGGTTGCTATCTCGCTGTGCTCTTCGATCGGCCGGCCAAGAAGAGCAACTGGATGATCGCTCAACGAGTACACTCGGTCCATAGCATCCAGAGCGTGCCGCTTTTGCTTGCACTCGGCGTGGAAGCATGTCAGCTGGTTGCACACTTTTTGAGGAATACTGTGCCGATCAATCCAAAGGAGCGGTACGTGATGCCGCTGCATGTATTTGGTGATTCGTTCAAGAACCGAATTCCGCACTGCCGAAGGCCACGCAGCTTGTCCGTCTCTGGTCTCAACAAGATGGCCTTTATCTTTAGGGTTCTGGACTTCATGCTCTGACGCGTCCCAGGTGTATGATAGAGCCACAAAGTTGGTCTCGGTGAATGCATTGATCTCCTGTCGGAACCAAAAAGGCGCTCCACCGGTATCGGCTGATGTTTTGTGCCCAAAAGTGTCGGATTTTCGCTTTTTATAATATCTGCACCCGAGACACTCGAGGTTCTCGACGATCCAGATCATTTTCTGCTGGGGAACGCGACATTGCTGGATTTCCAGCAGCAGCGAAATTATGTCTGGATTACTGCCCGAGGCAATCCCATCAGGTCGTACTCCTTCTGCTCCCATGTCTTAAAACAGCGGATGAGCATGTCTGGAGTCCAGCCGGGCGGTTGAGTTGGTCGTCAATTTGTGAAATGGCGTAGGTATTGGGCGAAGAAGACGGGTTTTCATGTCGCCGCAAGCGCGTACAGTCTACCAATCACATGATGTAAAGATTTTGCAGGGGCCAGCTCCTGAAACCATCTCAGGTACAGAGCGCCTATTCCTTGACAATTAATAAATCCAGCACTTTCCATCCAATCCCACTCGCTCTGCTGGCGCTGGGCCGTGGCTCGTCTTTTATTTGTCAAGGCCTTTGCCGGACCGATGCTCTCGTAGCGATTGACTGGGGAGGTTCCGCTGGTTGCAATACGACCCCGACGGCAGACAGTATTTCATTGTTTTGTGCAATATGCCCGTAGAGTCTCGCTTGCAACTTTATTTGGTTCAATTCTGAACTGTTGTGGGCTCCTTGGTGGCCTATATCGCACTGATGATAGGAAGAGGATTCTTTATAGCGTGGTAGAACATAGGCGTAAGTTGCCATGTCTACAGAGTAGCCCGAGTGACTAGACTCATCTATGGCTTTGTGAGAGGGCAGGTGGCCACTCTCGTATCCGAATTTGCGCTAGCTGAGTTGCATCAATTGTCTGGTGATAGGGCCCCAGGCCCTCTTGTGCTTCAGTTGAAGGTAATACGGAGGGGAATATAACCGATTGCCAGCAGACCATGTTTAAAAATTGGCGTCCAGTTGCACCCCCGAGTCCAGAGTCACTCTTCATCCAGTTCTATCAAATCATCACTCACTTACTATGGCCGGACGGCGTCGAGGACAGCTTGTCCCCATACTACTCATTGTCTTGACGATCCTTCAGCCATATCTTACTGCCGTTAGATCCCATGACCAGTTTCAGTCACTTTTCCCGACATTTGACAGTGAGTGGAAGCATAAGATTTCAGCCAAATGTGCAGACCGAAGTGCGGCCTACGTCAATAAAAGCCTTCCAGATCCCCCAAACTCTGGTCACCAAGTTGCCTGGTCTTTAGCCAACTGCATTTTGGAAAACATGCTCGAGGTCTCCAAGTTAGAAATGTCTGTTTCCGACATTCTCCTTGACCTCTGAGTCTATTTGCCATCTGCTTGATAGTCGGCAACTTCCTCCCTCCCATTGCGGCCGGATACATCGTCGATGGTCAGGGATTGGAGCGGTGTTTCAACCATCTCCTCTTCTTCTTCGGCCTCTCAACACTCCTGCTGCTTGTCAGTGCCAAGGAAACCCAGTTCACCCGGATCACGTACCATGCTCAACATACCATTGATGGAGTCGCGCAATCCTATGCCGACACAGCCTTGTACGCCGCAGACGATTACGGGTTTCCAAAAAGGGACGATGAGCCACACCTACGCTCTTCCACCGTCACGGGGCCTCGTGAGCCGAGCAACGAGAAGCTTTAGTACCTACAAAGGATGACCCTATTCAGAAACAACGAAGATATCAAAGCTGGGTACTGGCGACTGAGCTTCTCGACGTGGTGCCGGCCGCGATTTGGATGAGTTCGATGTTCAGTTTTGCGTCATTCAGTGTTGGTCTGGTTCTTACAACAAACCCTTGCTTCGTTCTTCGCCCTTTCCGTAGCCCCCCCTACAGCTTCAGCCTCTCAAAAATATGAACTAATGTATCTGGCGATACTTCTTGGGGCTGCCCTGGGTACTTTATAGGGTAGGCCGCTGGTGGACTTTCTTCTCGCGCGCTTCCATGCAGCCGGAACTACTTCTGTGATGCTCTTTACTTGTGTCCATCATTAGATCCTTCAGAGTTTTGCTCTAGGAGATTGGTGCCGATAAAAGCCTTCGTTGGCCGATGCCGCGCCTCGGCCTTGTCTTTGTTGGTATCTGTCTCGACGCTTCCAAGTAAATTTCTTGAAGGCGGATTCACCTTCAATCTCCAACCTTGGATTGACTATAGTAGGCGCGCCAAAACACCACAATCGTCACCGTGATGGCGTTTGTTGTGAATATGGCTTGCGTTAGGTTTCAGCTATACGGGAAGCAAAGCCGGACCAAGTCAGTATTCGCCTTTTTGGACCTACTACGGGGGACCGGGATCCCAATTTCGAACCCTTTGGCGCCAATTCTTGAACTACCTACGATCCAATCCGTCCGTGCATAGAAGTAGTTGGCTGCAGTTGCAATCCTTATGGCCTCCAAGGCATAGCGGCATAGCATTAACAGGCAATCCGTAGCTTTCACGCCGACGTGGTGTCCTTCACATGCTACTAGCTTTGCACCAGTGCTCGTGGATCGAGCCGAGAACGTCTTTGATATTCCAAAACAAGGGGAGGGGGAGTTTTCAGCTGCCGATGGTGTACACATTGTGTCTGACTGTCTACAAGGTAGGTAGGCATCCTCTGTGTTGCACGAAAACGCGTCGTCCCATCGGCAGAAGCATGAGGCAGCCTACAGCAGGTATCAATCCAATTAGGGTCATTTATAGCGAGGTTGCAAGCGTTAATGGTCGGCCCGATTCTTCCAATCTATTATCCTACGCCAGAATTACCGAGACCCTCCTTACACTGGGTTTAACAGTTGCTTTGCCAGACATGGGCTCCAGCTAACGTGGATCATCCGCCTAGTCGAGATGATAGATCAGCCTCGATGCTAGGGAAGTCATCGTCAGGGTTGGGGCCTTTGCGTTGTTGGAGTTCATAGCCTAGACGATGCTGGCGACGTTGTCCGCGTTTTGGCTGTGGGCAAGACGGGGTCCCGCAGTAGTGGCGTTCTAGCTAGTAGGATAGGCCCAAAGCTCAGCCGATTTTGCTTCCTGCTCCGGGTTCCATCGAGTCGCACGCGGTTGGGATTGTGACCTTGGACTACGCGAGTCAGGATCGTGGGAGGGTGAACAGAGAGAAGAGAAAACGGTGGCTTGTAAGTGGCGAGGAGTATGAACCATAGGCGTTAATATAAAGACAGGTCGTCCTGGCCGATCATTCTATGAAGTCGGCAAATGATAGCTGCAGGTTTCACCGCCATTTATAGGGTTTCATTCCACAACACACGAAACTTTTGAATTTATACAACACTTTTTAACGATATCCTACCAGTG